>WAAG01083946.1:36749-54663 GCA_013390105.1 Tichodroma muraria | reverse complement strand
AGCCGTGCCGAAGGGGCCCGGACCCGGCCCCCCGCCGGATCCGTGCCCGGAGGAGCCGCAGCCGTGCCAGGAGGGATGAGAACCGGAGCCGCGGCCGGTTCCGCGGCCGGCGGAGCCAGGAGCGGGTCCGTTCGCGGAGGCTCCGGAGCCGCTCCCGAGCAGCCGCGGCCCCGCCGCCCACGTGATGCCGGCGCGGCTGCGCCCTGCGCGCCGCCGGCCCCGGCGGTCACAGCGGAGCCGGGCGGGCAGAACGGGCTGGAGCTGGGAGGTAGCGGGGCTTGTCACCCACCAGCTCAGCGCGGGGCACTGAGGAGGTGAAAGGAAACGTCCAACAGCCGTCCCTCCGCTCCGCCGCTCGTCCCGACTCGGAATCGCTCCCTCCGGCTTCCTCCGCCTCCTTCCCCACAGCGGGATGGGGAATGGGGGCTGCTGTCTCTGCTGCTGCTTCTTCCTTGAGAGGAGGATGCCTCACACTTCGCCCCTGCTCCAGCGTGAATTCCTCCTTCTCCAAGGAGTTCTTCATGCCCTGCTCCAGCGTAGGTCCCTTCCACGGGGTCAGTCCTTCAGGAATAGGCAGTGTGGGCTCCTCTCTCCACATGTCCTGCCAGGACCCTGCTCCAGAGGCTCCGTGTGGGGTCACAGCCTCCTTCGGGCATGGCTGTGCTCTAGCGTAGGCTCCTCCATAGGCTGCAGGTGGATCTCTGCTTCCCTGTAGCCCCTCGCTACCAAAATGGTGCCACACAAAGCAAATACTGAGGGGAAAGCTGGGTTGTAAACGCAGGAAGGTAGAAGGATGGGGGAAATCTGGCTGGGGGGGGGAAAGCTGTTGATTGTCCACGGTTTTTATACTTCAAGGTATACCATGGAGCACTGGGCTCAGAACCCAACAGGCAAACCACTCTTGCTGTCACCCCTGTCCCATAGCAGATCCCATTGCCACCTGTGGATTGACAGCACTGGAATTTTGAACCAAAAACTCCTGCTGCCCTCAGAGAATGTTTCCCGTCACATCCTACCTTGCCATTGCCCTGGGCTTCCCTTCAGGCAGCCGTATGCCTTTGGAGCCTTCACACACAGCGACAGCTCCCTCCCCACTCTCAGCTTGTCCATCCTCTGCCTCTGGGACAGACCCAACACCAGAGGCAGGAGAGTCAGACATGGTGATCCTTGTGTCCACTGCAGGATTTTGCTGTGGATACCACACATGAAGCAATTCTCCGTCCCAGCATCTCCTGGGTGACCGTGTCACCTGCCCTGCCTCATGGCCAGGATCCATGGGGACAGCACAGGCCATGCCCATGCACTGAAGTCTGGGAACTGAGTGTTTGGGATGTTTGTGTCTCTGGCTGCAACCTTTGCTATCTTCAGGGAACTTTTGGGAGGAGGGGAAAGATCTTCAGCTCTGCAAAGCAGCACCAGAAGTAAATAGTCTTTGTAATTATTAACTCCCAAGGCTTGGCCGGCAGCAACAGAGGGTCCTCAGATTAGAAAGGCAGAAGTGCTTCCAGGAGCCAACAAAGGCAGGAAGGATGAGAACTGATAGTGCTGACAGGAAACTGAGAGGGATGTGCTGGAGATGCTGAATCCCAGCCACCTGAAAAAGTAAATTGTCACAAGGGGGAGAGTGGCATGTGCTCCCCTCTTCTTCCCAGAAGAGAAGCAGGAAAGAAAGAAGGGGAAAGAAAGAGAGAAGGGGAAAGGAAATTACAAGAAAGAAGAGAAAGGAAAAGGGAAAGGAAAGGGGAAGAAGGAAGAGGAAAAATAAAGCCAGACAGAGGCTGGGAAGGGAAGGAAGAACAGAGATTATCTTTGAGTTTGGAAAGCAGGATCTGACCTGCTGACACCCCTTACCCAGCAAACTCAAACCAGATGGTATTGCCATGGAAAGGAGAACAAATGGCCTGGAACTCCAGGCTCCATCCATCCCCTCCTGGCTGGCTCCTTGGCTGTGCCACGTTTGCTCAGCTGGCTGCAAGAGCTGCAGCAAGGCTCCTCTGGGGTCTCTGATTTCCAGCACCAGCATGTTTGATCCTCCCTTTGGCACCCAATTCCCAAGGTAAGAGAAGAGGGACCTCACTAAGGACCCTTCCCTCATTTTCATGCTGTACACACTGAACGGTGCACCATCAGAAGGGAAGTGAAAGATTTGTCACTATCCAAGCCCTTAAAAGCAAAATGCAAAGGGTCAGATGGAGCTTGGCACAGAGACAGGCACCCCCAGCTCCCAGGGCGGCCCAGGGTGGCACAGAATTAGTGAGGAATTCTTCAGCATCAGGGGTCTTTTGTGAGGGTCCTCACAGAAGCACTGCAGGGTCACTGCATCTTCTTTAAACATTTCTGACCAGATCAAACTTCTGAGTAAATCCTATCCGTGAAAAACAGCATCTCCTCAGACACTTCCCACTTCATTTTTTTTTTAAATTACATCAGATTCCAAGGAAGAATGTAATTTGGAGAGACAGCTCTGATGCCAGCTGCCTCTGTGTTTACCTCAGCACTGAAACTGGAGAAGGGAAAGGGATTTCACCAAACTTTGGGACCCACTGTCCCTAAAACACTTACTATTCTCTGAGAGAGAGCAAGGAGGGCACTCTGCCTTTCCCAGCCAACTGCTGCTAACTCAGCATTAAGAGTGGCCCTTTGGCATTCCCAAACCAGGGATTCAACTCCCAGCACAGCAATTCAATCTCTACCTCCTTAGCATTGAGAAAATTAGGATGATTCCAAGGCTCTGAGGCTGAGGATGGATGTCAGCACCTCTTTACTTCCTGCTCTGCTGAGCAAAGCAGGCTTTCAGACCATCCTCTTCCTCAGGGTCTGAGGCCACAGGGAATGTGGAAAGAGATCCAAGCAGCTCTGCCACGCTGGTAAACCCTCCGTTATTTACTTTGATATTAAATTCCATACATACTTCCTGCTGTCCCAAGGGCAGCTGTGGAGCAAACGAGCTGCCAGCGGAGCTGCTCTCAGAGGAGGGCAGCAGAGGCCCCCAGATGCCAGCACATCCCTCCGCAAACAGCAGGACACTCAGGGGGTTGTTGTTCCATGTCCCCAGGAGCAGCCAAACAGCTGCAGCAAATGTCTCTGTCTTCAAACCTGAAGCATTTTGGTCTCCCTGCTGTGTGTGGGGATGAGGGTTCAGGGACTAAGACCCTCAAGATCCATCTCAGCCTGCCTGTTCACTAATTCCATCCCTGGAGGTGGACCACATTCCCTTCAGAGAGGGTCCCCCTGCTCTCATCTCCCTCCACAGAGCACTAAATCCCACGTTTTAAACTATGATCTCCCTGCAACAGAAATTCCCAGGAGTGCACCAGAAATCCCACATCAGGCAGATGCCAGGCAGCATCTGCTCCAGAGGAGCAGTGAAACAACCCACTCCCCTTGTCAAGGATCAGCCACAGGAAGGAGAAAACTACAGCTAGGACAAATTGATCCCAACTGCTGATGTTAGATAAGTGTCAAAGACAAAAAGCACAAGAGAAAGTTGGTTATTGTAGGAGCCTGGGTCTCCAGCTGCTCTTACCTGCAAGGATCAGACCTGTGCTCCCTCTCCACGGTATCCCACAGATGCCTAAACGATGGAAGATCAGTTCATCAAGAAAAGATTTTGATTCAGAGCCTCATGGAAGGGGAATTCCTAAAGACCTGACCAGAGGCATTGAGAAGGTTGTGGAAGGGAAGGATGATCACAATTGGGAAGGAGTAGAAAAGGGACTAAGGACCTTGGGAAGACAGAGGGAAGGAGTCCCCTGGCTTGGTGGAAGTTTGAGGGCAAGGCAAGGACCAGTGTTTCCCAGGACGTCATGCTAGGAAGCACAGTGACAGCTCTCTGCTGTCAGTGAAGTGCTGCTGGAAAAGCAAGAGCAAAAGAAAGCAAACACATGGAAAGAGTCTCAGAAAGTCAGTGGCAGAGTGGAAATCCCCAGCATCCAAACCACAGCTGGAAGAGGTGGCAAACTCATCTAGAGACAGTGAGGGATGATGAGGAGACATCCTGTGAGAGCCAGGCAGAGAATGGACCAGGTGTTTCACTGACCTAGGGAAGAGAGGGCAGTCCCCAAGTGTGCCACGTTTTACAGCCTTGGTGGAAAATTCCAGCCCTGCATAATCTCCTGGGGTTCCTGTAAGATTGTGACACGGAGAAAGGGACCAAACAGGAAAGAATTAGAGGAAAAATGCCTCTCTTCTGGCAGCCACCATGGCTGTGCCAGGAGTTAGCAGCAGCGGAGCAGCCAGCCCTGCCTCCCCCTCCTCCGGCTGCCTCTATAAACACGCAGGGCTTACTCAGAAGATTAGGAGGGAACAGGGCAAAAGACAACAGAGTCTCTTTTGTAATGAGGAGAGATTACGGCATCAAGTGACCGGCTGCAGCTCCCAAGTGGGTCTCAGGCTCCTTAGCACACCGTGTGGGGCAGGTCCAATCCCCCTATGAGCCAAGGGGGCACGAGGAGGCGGGCGGTGGCCCGGGCCACAAAGGACCCAGCGGGGACACGTGCAGGACCAAACCTCCCCAGCCTCCAGCACGGCTCAGGAGCCCATGACTGTGAGTATCTGGTCCTCCTAACAGCAGCAGGAGGATCACTCTCTTTCCTGCAGAGATCCATCTTCCTGCCTATCCGTGACCTCCTCTGGCTCCATCCCTCTGCTCTGTCTGCTCGCTGTCCCTCTTTGTGATACCTGCTCGGGCTTGTGGTGGGTGATGCACCTGATGTCCCAGAATCTTGCTTGCTGTGGGCTCCCACAACTGAATTTCAGGTCAGTCGACTTCCAGGTATGTTGGATAGTCCAGAGGGATGAGCAGGGGATGCAGGCAGTGGGAGGCAGCAGCTCCCTGGATGGGCTCTTCCTGCCCATCCTGACTCCAGTGTGCCAGGGAGCCACCTCCCTCCACGGATCTCAGCCACAAACAGAATGTGCCAGCTGCCAGTGACATCCCAGGGCAGCCCAGCACAGGCTGGCAGGTGGGCAGGGAGGTGCCTTAACCATTCAGGGCTGGAGGGAAAAGCTCCATATCCCACACAGGAGCAGAACAGAGTAGAGGTGGGCGACATCCATTATTTACATGGACAAGAGCTGGAGTTTTCCTTCTTTGGTAAAAAAGGGAATCTGTATTTGAATTACGCAATGAAGAATCTCCCTGAGTGCTTTCGAGACCCAAAGCCCAGAAAAAAGAGGCAGCTTTGTGTAAGGGGCCCCAAAAATGTATGGGGGTTTGGGCATGCTTTTCTCTTCTGGACAGCCCATGTGTGCAACCTCTGGGGCAGTTAAAACCCACCCTTCCAAGTTCTGTGCCCAGAAATCCATATGGAATGGACATGAGTATTTACTGAAATGGGCATTCGTACAGCTGGGGACAGGGACAGCTTTGCTCCTCTGTATCACCCTTAAGAGGGGACTCGGGGACCTGAGTTACAACAGGCAAACCCAAAGGAGGAGCAGCACCAAAAAAGCCAAACCCAGGACAAAGATGCTGCTTGGTTGCAATAGCTGAAAATCCAGACTTTGCTGGATTTCGTCACAGCAGCAGCTCACTGGGACCTGAGTTGTCCCCATCTAAGTGTAAATCTTCCACTGGGATGCTTAAATGGGAAACAAATGAGGAACATGGGCCCAAACTTACCTGCCTTCAGCTGCTTCAGGGTGTGAACTGTCCCTTGAAGTGCTTCTTCATCCCCATAACTCAGGGAAGAGTCCAAGGCCCCACAATCATTAACAGTATTACCTCTGCTAAATAGCAATTCCTGGTGACATGTTAGGATTCAGAAATAACAATATATTATTAATATAACATATTAACATAATATCCATTAACATAACATAATTAATAATTATCCATTAACAATAATGGATAATTATTTCTAACCCAAGAAATCATTCACCAATCTGCTTGGCATGGATAATGCTGGCATCTTGTTGTTTGTTGGGGTGTTTTTAAAATGAATTCAGGTTTATGTAACTATGAGTCTGATTATTAATTGATTATAAAGAATTATTTATGCAAGTTAGAAGTGAAATGGGGATGCTGCATGTCTGGGGAGCACTTCAGGAGCCTGAATGCCTATTTTTCAGCCACTGTGATTTATTGTGCAACATATGGTTGCAGGAGAGGGGAGGTGGAGCTGCTGGAATTTGGGCCCTGTGAGCCTGGCTAAACTCCATCCCACAGATCTCCAGCAGGGAAGGCTGCTATGCCTGCAGGACTAGAACCAGCAGAATACAGACAGCTGTCCTTGCTGGGATGCCTTCATCTGGATAAGTCCCAAGAAATCTTCCTGGGGTTTTTCCTTTCCTTTGGGTTGGGCTTTTTTTTTTTTTTTCCAGGAGTATTCCAGGAAGATGTTCCCAGCAAGCAGATTTACAGAAACATATTTGTAACAAAAACTATATTGAGAAAATTACTGGGATAAGCATAAACTTTGCAGTTTGTGACCCTGAGATTAATTTTACCACAAGTGTTTCGTGGAAAGGGATGGCACGTGGGCTTTGTCCTCTCCAACCAACCAGCCCCACTTGAATGCTGACAAAAATCAAAAGCTAAAAACAAAGGGATTTGCCAGAAAATACATCCTTGGTCACTATAACCATCTCAAGGACAGAGGAAAGATGGCAAACTCATAAAATTAATTACTTGCTGTCAATTGCCTCCTGGTTCTCCGTGCTGCTGCCTCCATCTTACCTGGCTTTTGTTCTCCCCTTATTCTGTTTTCTCCTTCCTTTCCATCTTGCTTGGTGGGACACTTGGGATATCCCCGTGTCCTCCTCCTGCTACAGCCCCAAGCCCTGCTTGTCGTGTGCCTGCACAGGAGCTGTGATGACAGTGACCTACACCAACCGCGTGGCCGATGCCCGCCTGGGCACCTTCTCCCAGCTCCTGCTCCAATGGAAAGGCAGCATCTACAAACTGCTCTACTCTGAGTTCCTGATCTTCATCTCGCTCTACTTCACCATCAGCCTTGTCTACAGGTGAGCAGCTTCACACCCACAGTCTGGCCTGGGGCAGGACAGGGGAGAAACACAGGATTGGGGCAGGGATCCTGCTGGACAGGCACTTGCCAGACTCTGTTCGCAGGAGGGAGGGGTTGGGGAGGAGGGAGAGAGGGAGAACTGCTTCTGTTTGTCCCTTTTAGGCTGATCCTGAGCGAGAGCCAAAGGCTGATGTTTGAGAAGCTGGCTCTGTACTGCAACAGCTACGCCGAGCTAATCCCCGTGTCCTTCGTGCTGGGTAAGGAGCTGTCTGGAATCCAGCAGGGAGGGGAATGGGAGAGCATTTCTTCTCATGGTTTGGCAGAGCTCTGCTGGCAGAGCAGCTCCCTCCCTCTGCCTTTGTAAAACTCAGGTGGGATATATCCTTTATTGTCACAGTTGTGAGTGCTCCCCCAGCACAGGAGGGCAAGCTCCAAGTGGCACCAGATATGCCCAGGGAATTTGTGGCTGCCTCATCTCTGGAAGTTTTCAAGGCCACACTGGGTGGAGCTCTGAGCAACCTGGTCTAGTGGAAGATGTCCCTGTCCACAGCAGGGGGTTGGAATGAGATCATCTTTAAGGTCCCTTCCAACCTGAATTGTTCTGATTCTATGAAGCAAGGTATGAAATCCAAACTCCTTCTAGCGTGGAGGACTGAATTCCCCTCCAGACATTCCTGCACCCATTCCTGTGTGAGCAGAAGAGGAGAGCAGACTGAGTGGGAAGAAGAAGCTCTTTTCAGACGCCTGACTCTCTCAGCTCCCCCCTAGGTTTCTATGTGGCCCTGGTGGTGTCCCGCTGGTGGGCCCAGTACGAGAGCATCCCATGGCCAGACCGGATCATGAACCTGGTGTCCTGCAACGTGGATGGGGAGGACGAGTACGGGAGGCTCCTGCGCCGCACCCTGATGCGCTACAGCAACCTGGTCAGCGTGCTGATCCTGCGCTCCGTCAGCACCGCTGTCTACAAGCGCTTCCCCAGCATGGAGCACGTCGTGAGGGCAGGTCAGCACTGCTCCTTGCTGCTCCTCTAGGGGCAGGGGGCCCTGGGAAAGGTTCTTTGGAAATGGGGTGGTGCTGTTCCCTCAGGGCAGGTGGGAATTCGAGCCCCAGGTCTCCAAGCTTAACTGCTGGGCACCCTGAATCTTCTTGGGAGATGCTCCTCAAGGTGCAGCAGTTTCCAGTCTACCCACATTGTCTGGGTTTCCTTGGCAATCCACAGAGATGTGATATTGTTGGCCTCCTAAAAAGAAAAGGCACTTCAGGGACACAAATTATCCCATTCTCAACAGGTATCTATGGACACCAGGCAGCTGCGCCCTCAGCAGTGCTTTATCTCCCTGATGGCTCTGATCTGATATGCTGCAGACATCCAAAGTGAAATCCCGCTATCCCACCTCCACGACTCAATGTTTTAACAAGGAGACTTGTCCTTCTGCATGTCTCCCCAAGCTCTGAGTCTTTACTGGGATTTTTAGGGAGAGCCAAGGCATCCATCTGAGGTTCAGATGTTTTCATTTCAGACCAGATCAGTTCCTTCTGCCCTCTATGTCCATCCCTTTCCCAGATGTTCTTTCCCATCCAGGCCTCATGACACCAGAGGAGCACAAGAAGTTTGAGAGCTTGAAATCCCCCCACAACAAGTTTTGGATCCCGTGTGTGTGGTTCTCCAACCTGGCCGTGAAGGCAAGGAATGACGGGAGGATCCGGGACAGCGTGCTGCTCCAAGGCATCCTGAATGTGAGTGACAGAGGGGACAGGCAGATCTTTGAGATCCTGGGGCCATGGGAGGCACCTGTGAAGCAGGACCTTGACACATTCCAGAACAGCCAATGCCAGTGGAGGTTTCTACACTCCAGATGGTCTTCTAGGCTTCCTCAAGGAAGAATGTATCTGGAAGTCTAGGAAAGGTCAAAAATATCCTCAACAACTGAGGTCCTGTAGAAAACTTTGCTGTTAAAAACTCTTTGATAGTTTTGGGCAACAGGCCATGCTCCACAGGCAAGACCTGGCAACAATCCCTGCCCAGCTGCACAGAAAAAAGCTCTGGAGCAGCTCATCCTTCTTGGTATTCATGTGCAGAGAAAGTCACATGGTTTCTGTTGCCTGGAGCAGGATTCATCTGCCCACAGAGAGAGAAATCTCCCTCTGGGATATTTATCTGTAGATAGGAGAAAGAAATGGATGCTCCTGAGGGCATTCTCTACCTCACCTGTTGGCTGCTCATTTTGTGAGGAGAAACTCCACTGTGAAGTGAGCTAGGAAGAGATCTTGGGCTCAGGGTGAGACATCCAGGCAGTAGGAAATTCCTCTAAGGCTGAGACTGAGCCCACCTTCCAGAGAAGTTATAAGCAGAAGGGAAAGGGCTGGAGCAATGGAGGACAGTGGTGCTGGAGAGGCTCTGCAAGGAGCTGGGAAGTTATCCTGACATGCCATTCCCTTTTTGCTGCTGCAGGAGCTCAACACCTTGCGCAGCCAGTGCGGGAAACTCTACGGATATGACTGGATCAGCATCCCCCTGGTCTACACCCAGGTGAGAAGGGAATCCCCACACCCATTGTTCCACCACTGCCCATGCACATCCCCACTTACACCCATACCTGGAACCCTGGAATGGTTTGGGTTGGAAGGGACCATAAAGATCATCCAGGAACACCTTCCACTAGACCAGGCTGCTCCAAGCCCTGTCCAACCTAGCCTTGGGCGCTTCCAGGGATGGGGCAGCCACTGCTTCTCTGGAAAATCTGTGCCAGGGACTTACACCCTCTTAGTAAAGAATTCCTTCCTCATATCTAACCTAAACCTGCCCTCTATCAGTTTAAAACCATTGTTCCTTGTGCTGTCACTATCTGCCTGTGTAAAAAGTCCCTCTCCCTCCTTTCCATAAGCTCCTTTAAGGTACTGGAAGGCCACAGCCTTCCCAAAACCTTCTCATCTCCAGGCTGAACAAGCTCAGCTCTCTCAGCCTATCTTTGCAGAAGTGCTTCATACCTGACCCACTCATGAAAAACGCAGGATACTCTTGAATCCCTCATCCCCACCTGTACACATCATCTCTCTTCCATTGGTACCTTAGCATCCAGCCCAGTCTCCTTTCCCTAACTTGGACACATCCACCTCTCCAGAAATAACCTCTGTCCAGGGCTAACAAATCCACATAGATCCATGGAAAACAGGAACACACAGACGCACTCCCTGCACCACCTTGCAGGGATCACATCCCGGGCAAGATCCCAGGAAAGTTGTGCCAGGTGTGTACTCAGCTGTTTATCAGCCCAGGCAGACACTTTGGCACCACCTTGGCTCCTTTGTCTCCTACAATCCAGCTGCTCAGATAACAGGGATGCCCTTCACCATGAAACAGGAGCTGCTGCTGCTCTGGCAGAGGTTAATGGGGAACATGCTGGAAAGTGTATTCCTGTTTTGAACCCCCTTGCTTGTATTAAGGGACCACATGAGAGTCTTGGTTACTTTTAACTTGAAAAGGGGAAGTTTCCAGTCCTGTGAACTGAAGACAGGGAAAAACACAAAGCTCAGCATAGCCTGAAATCCAGGCAGGCATATATTAATAAAAGCTCAGCATGAGGAACAGGAAGGAAGGAGCAAATAGCAATGCCAGGGTTCCCTTCCTGGACTTGGAAGGAGCCTGCCAGCACAGACTGAGCCATGAGACAGCTTCCAGCCCATCCAGGATGTCATGTGCTTGCTGCTGCCACTGGCCTGTGACACCTGTGACAGATACCATTCCAGGGACAGCACACAGCGTAGGTAAAAGCTGAAGGGAAAAGGCAATGTCTGTAGCTTTCTGCAGGGAAATGCATCCTCCTGCAAAAAGCCTGTCAGAACTGAATCCAAGGCTTTCCAGAGGCTACAGAGCCTGGCTTTGGAGCTGTTTGGGGTGGAACTGAAGGGAGATGCTGGGAACTCACGCTGTCCTGGTGTGTCCCTTGGCATCCTTCCCAGGTGGTGACCGTGGCTGTTTACAGCTTCTTCCTGGCCTGTCTGATCGGGAGGCAGTTCCTGGATCCAGAGAAAGCATATCCTGGCCACGAGCTGGATCTCTTTGTGCCTGTCTTTACATTTTTGCAATTCTTCTTCTATGCTGGCTGGTTAAAGGTAAGTCCAAGAAAACGTGGCTGGAGCTGGAATCTGACCCAGCCAAGGGTTTTCCCCAGTGTGAGCTCACCAGGAACCCAGCTGTGTTCTTTGATCTATGGGCAACAACAAGAAGCCAAGAGGGGCTGAGGCAACTGCCAGGGACTTTCTAATTTTCCAGCTGCCTCATTCTGGACACCAGCTGCACTTTTCCTAGGCTTTGGTCCTCACTAGAGAGAAAAAAGGAGCTCCTTAAGTTGCAGGAGGGTTGTGTGAATGTGGGGGGTATTACAAATTCCAATGTCTCCCAGCCCCTGGGATGCCTCCATTTTTAACCTACCCCTTTTTGGGAAGAAAAACATGGCTTGGAATTCAAGGAACATCACACCTGACTTCTCCCTGCAGGGAAAGGGGCAGGGATGGCAATGGTGACCTTTGGTGTGTGCTCTCCACATGCAGGTGGCCGAGCAGCTCATCAACCCTTTTGGGGAGGACGATGATGACTTTGAAGCCAACTGGCTCATCGACAGGAACCTGCAGGTAAAGGGGAGGAAGATTTGCCAGGTGAACCTCACCTGAAGAAGAGCACCAAGGCAGGACAGTGACCAAAGACAGTGACAGTCTCCTGCCACACCTCTGCCCCCACCTCCCTACCTGTGATAGGAGAGATCCCCCCAATCCACACCAGGGAATTTGGGGCTTCTGGCATATCTTTGTACACAGAGGCTGGCTGCAGCTTCAGTCCATGCTCTGGCACATGGCCAGAGCCTGCTTGTCTCAGGCCTCAGCTGCCTTTGAATGAGACATCATTCCTGCCTCTCCTGGGCTTTCCTACTCTGTGTCCATCTAAAACTGCCATGCAATAACTCCACACCTCCCACCCTTCTGTCCTAATGAGCCTGTTGCTCTCCTGTCTCCTTCAGCACCATTTTCCTTCCAATTAATCAAATCTCTGTGTGAGAAACAACCTAAAGGACAGGAAACCACAGCAACCCCAGCCACTTGCCTGGCTTCCATGCCATACCGCTTCCTCCAGCTCTGTGTTCCTTTGCCCCCCGATAACAGGCACACAAAAGGGTGCTCACCCTGTGTGACATTCCTGCTGTCCCCCACAGGTCTCCCTCATGGCAGTGGATGAGATGCACCAGGATTTACCCATTCTGGAGAAGGACCTGTACTGGAATGAGCCCGATCCCCAGCCACCCTACACAGCAGCCACCGCCGAGTACAAGCGCCCATCCTTCCTGGGCTCCACTTTTGACATCAGGTGAGTGCAGGGACAAGCAAAGTGTCACAGCACCTGGATCAGGTCTTGTGTAGGACATTACACTTTAGGAGCTTTTAGGCTCATCCACAACAGCCAACATTCTCCACAGAAAAGGATAAATCTAACCACTTTTCCTCACTCATCTGTATGATGAGCATCCCTGTTTTGGGGGGCTTATGGCAATACAGGGAGAGGCTTGCCACTGGCAGCAGCATTCCCAGCACTGCCAGCCTCTCCAGGAGATCTCTCCTCTCCCTCTGTGGCTGTATAACAGTCCATTTTGCCTTTCACAGCATGCAGAAGGAAGAGATGGAGTTCCAGCCCCTGGAGCAGATTAAAGAGAATGAGGAGGCCAACCATTCCACTCCCTTGCTGGGACACCTGGGCCGCCTCCTGGGTGTCCAGTCCCCGAACTTCTCCAGGTCCTCTTCCCGGATGAACCTGCTGCGTCGGCGAGGAGATCCTGCATCGCCTTTCTCCCATTATACCTACCAGGACATGGGGAAGGCCGGAAGCCCTTGTGGTATCAACCAGCCAAAGGGAGACTCCCAGGAGCAGTGGGACAGCGAAGACAGAAAACTAACGGAGTTTGATGCTTTCATGTCCACTCCCTTTTACGAGAGGCCAGGGTTCTACAGCGCTCCACAGACACCCATCAGCTCCATCCCCATGATTTTCCCTTCCCGACGCCAAGGGCGCAAGAAGCCACCGGCACTCTCCAGCATCGCCGCGTGCTCCACTTCCCTTCGGGATGTCATTGTCAACGCCTCCCCTTCCAGGGCCAGCGACATGGACAAGAGCCAGAGCTCCTTGGGCTCTGCTGCAAAGGAAACCTTTGTTTGGCCAACAGAGCGGAGCAAAGGTCCCGACTCCATGTCTGTGACAGTAGAAGAAGGAAAGAGCAGCTCCAGGGAAGCTGCCACCACAGGAAGCCCAGGAGCGCAGTCCACTGCATCCAACAGCCCCAAATTCCCCTTCCTGCCAGAGCCCCCTGAGCACGAGAGGCAAGGGAGCTTCAAAAGCCTGAAGAGCTCCAAAGCCTCGCACCCACCCTGGCTAAACCTGGACAGCACAGCCTCAGCCACTCCCAATTCGGAGCATTCCAGTGCCTTTCACACCCCCAGTAACAAAACCCCTGGAGGCAGCACCTCCCTCTGTTTCTCCTTCACTCCCGTCACCTCCCCAGCGCTGGAAAGGTCCCACAAGGGCAACCTGGGCTCTGAGGCTCGCAGCTCGAGTTCGGAAGATGCAGCCAGTGCTCCAGACCAGCACCCAGAAGTTTCCAGGAACATGAAAGACAGTGGGAATGGAAACACTAACCCCCCAGCTGCCAAAGAGCCCAGGAGAGCAGAGAGTCCGTCCCCCAATGACTCTGGAATCTCCCTAGCTGAGGGTGACTACGTGGGGCTGATGGAGGTGATCCTGGAGGCCAGTGAAAGCCCAGGGGAGGAACAGATGGACCAGTACAGCTAAAGGGGAATCCATGGATCCATGGGATACCTGCCTTATCCTGGCACTCATCCAAACAGAGGTGCTGGACATGCAGCTGGAGCCCAGACTGGGCCGAAACCAGCACTAAGGACACGCTGCTCCTGGCCTCAGTTAGAGCAGCAGGCACAACTTGTGTTGCAACAAGGACAAAAGCACCAAAAAATCCAACCTGTGGCAAAAGAACAAGACTTTGAGTGTTAAATATTGCAGATACAAGCCTGACCAGCCAGATGTAGCCCAGAAAAGGAGCACAGTTAATGTGGATACTTCCCTCCTCCTCACAGCAAGAATCCTTGAATCCTTCCTCAGGCAGTACTTGCACTCCTAACAAGATACTCCAGGGAAAAGAAAGGGACTGAATAGTCCCATCATTTGTGATGCAGACCATGGGTGCCTCTTCCAGTCCTAGCTGGCGCTCCTCAGTACTGGGAAAGTACTGGGATAAGGCAGGGTAAGGGCCTGCCAGCGCAGGCAGCTGCAGCATCTGCCCAGCACATTGCTTCCTTCTGAAGTTCCACATCCCCCACCACAGATTTGACAGTGCTCAGAAAAAGTTGGATGGCAGCAGATACTCAGCTGATTTTTACTGCCCACCCTCAGAAAATAAAAGTGAGGCTCAAGCCCAGGACCTTGGTTTCATTTCCTCATTTTAGTTCCCTGCAAAGAATTTAAGGAAACCAGAGATTTTCCTACTTCTGCCTTCAGCAGCAGCTGCAAATCCCCCATGTCACATGACAAATTGACCTCCCACTGCCTTCACTACAGCTGCCTGCTCTCCCTCCAAACTAAACAGGAAAAGCCAGCTGGAACCAAGTCACTTTATTGGCTGGAGGGCAGTACATAAAACACAAAGAGAGGGGAGGATATTTGGTACAGAGTATGGAACTGTTTATCTAGGTAGCTGAAGCTGCATGCACGGCTGGACAGTAAGTAGGAGTCCCACTGAAACCCACAGCATGGCTCTTGGCAAGGCTTCAGCTCTGACAGTCCCCGAGGGTGTGCTTGTCGAAGAGATACTCTGCCATGCCATATTTGGGGGCCCCCATCTTCCGCAGGTTGGTCACGTGGTCACCCAGCTCCTTGATGGCTTTCACCTGCTCATCCAGGTAATGGGTCTCAATGAAGTCGCACAACTGAAAGGGAGACCAGAGGTACAAAATCAGGCCTGAAATCCTACAGAGGCTCTCTAAGGAAAGGACTTTTCTGTAAAAGCAGCCTTTTCAAACAGAGGAAGCAGCCTCTCGTTTTGTTGCAGAACAAGAGCAATGTGAGCCAGGCTTACATAGGCTCACTTGCTCCAGAACGCTGCAGAGCCAGGCAGCTCAGGAAGCTTCTCCTCTTCCTCAGGCCAGGAAGCATTAGCCAAGCTCCTGAACAGATTGAGACACCCCCACTGCAGAGCAAACTCACAGCAGTGAGGATTTACACCTCTGGTTTTAAAAAGTCCCTCTAACTTAGGCAGGACACTCCCAAGAGTGCCTGGATTCTCACACGTATTAATCCCTTCCTGATATCAAGCAGCCTTAATCCAGCCAAAAGCTTCCATCTAAAAAGGATACCCCGTTTTCAGACACTGTTCTGAAACATTAGGGCTTTTAATATTCCAAAGCAGCTCCAGAATTCTGTGGCAAAAAAGCCTTGTGACAAGAAGCCTTACAAAGATGGAACTCAACCCCCTCAGAAATGGTCTCCATAGAGACTGTTCGCAGACACACTTCAGAGGGAATAAAGCAGGTCCCTGCCAACTTAAAAATGCTACTGGAAGGGCAGCAATAACCCCACCAAAGTGACTCTGGAAGGGCTGCACCCCTGGTTCCCTCCTTTTTTCACCTCTAACACCACCAGGGACACAGAGCTCAGCCCTAAAGCCATACAATTAAAAGACACATCCTTGGACAGCCACCTCGATCCTCAGCATGCACTTACATGTGGGTCGTTCTTTTCAGTTGCCAATTTGTGCAGTTCTAGCAGTGATTGGTTCACATTTTTCTCCAGGTGCAGGGCACACTCCATAGCAGTCAGGCCATTCTCCCAGTCATCACGGTCTGGCTTCTGCAAGAGGAAAGCACAGGACATTTTTTCTTTAAGAACCCACAGACCAGCAAGGTGGACAGTCTTTAGATCACTCTCAAAGCCTGTTTGGACCAAGTTTAGGCATTCATGCAAACTCCAAAAAAACTTCAAGTCCACCCTTGGAACAGAGGTGAGCAAACGCTCAAAGTCACACTTCTCAAAACAGTGTACATCTGCTCTCTGTTAAGTTTAATGGTTGTGATGAACCAGTTGACTTCTAGTTCTGCCCTCAACCTCACAGCAAACAACCTGGGGCTCAGCACCCTCTCCTTACACAAGCAGTACTTTTTTATTAGTCAATCAGCACAAACAATCAAATTGCCCCACATCTCAAATTACTGTGCCTCTACAGTGTCAGCTGCTGCTCCTTCTGGGAAGACCCAGAGGAAAAGTCATCCCCTTCCAGCTGAAGAAAGCCCCCAGCTCACCTTGATGTCCTGCAGGAAGATGCGCCCACCCCTCTGGTTCTGCAGCTTCATCAGCTTCTCAGCGTGCTCCCGCTCCTCCTGGGACTGATGCAGGAAGTACTTGGCAAAGTTTTTGAGGGCCACATCATCCCGGTCAAAATAGTAGGACTGAAAAATAAAGCATTCATAGACCCTAAACCTCTGCTTCAGGATGGCTGCAGTCCAAGCCCAGGCCAGCAAGGCAGTGTGGAACAATTCTCCCCTTAGAATCATTCCATTTTTCCAGCTAGGATTAAATTTTAACCTGTATCCCTACCAAGGGCACAAATGAATAGTGTTTGTGTCCTTGGCTCAGTTCTGAAAATACAACAACAAAAAAACCCTGAAACCCCGCAGATACCTGTTCTGAGCACCACTAAACTGCAGCCTAGAAAAGCCTTTCCCAAGGAGAAATCTTCCCTTTGTTTGCCTGAGCTTGTTTACAATGATCACATTGCAAGTCAGGGTCATGACTTGCAACAGCAGGTAAGGGTGAGCCAAGAACTTTTAGGTACTTCCGCAATAAAGCTCTCTTGCTTCCCCAGGCTTTCCAGAGATTAGACTAAGGAATACACTTCCTACTTTTTTCGGGGAGGAGTCACATTTAAAATAAAAGATAAATTGAACTACAATATGAATTCAAAAGCAACTACGTTTCTGAAAGCCAAAAAACCTGTAACAGCAGTTAAACAGCTTGTTTATTCCTTGGTCAGAGCGATTACCAGGATTCAACGGAAAGTTCTGTATCAAGTGCCAATTATTTACCAACCTACTACAGAATTCTCTGCTCTTAAACCAGCGGCCTGGAGGTTCAAGGCAGCTATTACCCACCAAAAGAAGCTTAAAGTAGGGCTCAAAACCAAATTAACACAGAAAAAAAATCTACAAAATACGTCCCACAACACAGCGCGGTGTCACTAGTTAGTCTCAATGTCCCAGCGCGCCCAAACCACCAGGACTGCTGCACAGAAGTCAGGGAACAGCTAAAACGGGCGCCTCGGGCCAAAGGAGACATGTAGACACAGGGCCCAAGGAAACCATGGATTCCTACCGATTCCTGGAGAGAAACCCGTGCCTGGGAGGCGAGCACGCCTGCGGGAAAGGTGCCAAGCGCCTCGTTAGGCACCTCCCGCTAGCCCGGCCCCAAGGGCAGAGCCGCCGGCGAGGCGCTGAGCGCGGCTGATAACGGAGCCGCCAAGGGCAACGGCCGCGGGGCCCGCGAGATAAAAGGGCCTCACCTACACCCAGGGGACGGCCCAGACGGGCCTGAGGACAGAGGGGGGAGGAGGAGGTGGAGAAAAAGGAGGAGGAGGAGCTGGGCCCGCAGGCACCGCCCGGCACCCAGGAACCCCCCGCCGGGCAAGGCCCTCGTGCAGCCCCTTAATCCCTCGTAGGACCCTTCCCCTCACCCCGTGGCGCCCGCGGCCCTCACCATGCTGAGGTACACGTAGGACGCGTAGAGCTCCAGGTTGATCTGACGGTTAACGGCGGCCTCGCAGTCCTGGTGGTAGTTCTGGCGCACCTGAGAGGGGGGCGCTGCCATGGCTGAGGTGCTCCGGTGGGTGTTGCGGTGACTG
>WAAG01083946.1:0-36665 GCA_013390105.1 Tichodroma muraria | reverse complement strand
AACCCGCTTCGCTCCGCCGCCGACGCGCTGTAAGGCCCGGCCGCCCGCCGACGCGCATTTTATACCGCCGCGCGACAGGCCACGCCCCCACGAGGGGGCGGGGCGTCCCCGCGCCCTTCTGCTGGCCCGGCGTGACTCAGCACCCGCCCAGGCCACGCCCACGACGGGGGCGGGGCCCCCGCGCGCCGCCGTTTCCCGCCGCGCCGTCCATCATGGAATGGGCCGCGTTGGGAAATCCCCCCAAAATCACCAAATCCGGCCATTTCCCCTCGAAGACGCTGCCAAGCCTGCCGCCAACCCGTGTCCCACATCCTACATCCCTCCGGGGACCGGGGCTCCGCCGCTTCCCCGGGCGGTTGGTGCCACTGCCCGGCGAAGAAAAGTTCCTAAAATCCAAGTTAAACCCAAAACCTGAAGGCCAGATGTCATAAACTGAACCTCTTGGTAATGAGATGACTGTTTCTGCTGCTTTTCGTGCTATCCCAGACACTCGGTGTGTGCCATCATTTATTTTCAATAAACCTCGGGTTCTTCAGTCATCCAGTTCAGTCATTAATTTACAATAAGCACTGGAGTCTTTTAGTTTCTTCTTTCCTAAATTTTAACCAGATTACAAGGGAATAGAAACTGCTTAAACTGCGGTCATCCCATAGCACTGAACACCCCAATTCTGGCTTTTCCCAAGCCAACATTCAACCGTTTTTTCCCAAGCCAATGTTCCTGCTGAATTCCATCAGAAATACAATTTACTGAGACTGTAAGTTCAGAATAAATAATTTTTCTTTTAAGTACTGAGCCTGCAAACTCAGATTAAATATTTTTTCCTGTATTTACTCGGACCATAAACTCAGATTCAATAATTGTATTCCTCTCACCAGTTCTTTCGACACATTTTTATCTGGTCTTTGTCCCTTCCTGGCACTATGGGATGTCCCACGCGTGACTGCCCAAGTGCCTGTGTGTGGGTAAAGGGCAGCACCAGAGCGCTTTTCCAGACACTCCAAATGCCCTGGAGGGATCAGGGAGCCTCGGCCTCGCTTTGTTTCAGGGTTTTCTGCTGCTGCCTTCGGTTAACCATCACAAGTAATTAAGATCTATAAGATAACGTGGGTCATACCTATGCTTCAGCAGGCTGCCAGGTACATTTCAAATCTCCTGTTCTCCTCCCACGTAAATGCTTATGTAAAAAAAAAAAAAAAAAAAAAAGTAGCTGCTGCTGGACAGATTTGTTTTTTATTTTTTTTCCTTTATTTCTGTGTTCACGGTGGAGTGTCTTCACAACAGGAACATCAAACAAACCTCCGTAATTGCAAAGTTTGTAACGGGAATATTTCCTCTGCAGCTTGGACAGTCTGTGCCACTCGTGATCGCACGTCACTAGGATTAGGGAAGTCCCAAATTCTGCTTTCTGGAGTTGCACAACGCACATTGTGTTTGATGACAGCAGATTTATGTGAGCAGGAGAGGAAACACAGGATTGCACAGCCATGGGGGTCATCTCTTGGTGAGCAAGGTGAAGAATTCACCACTCTGTTCTCAATATGGGGGATTAGCTTCAGCCATTCCCAGATCTTTCCTGTCTCAAATTACTGTTTTAATTTCGACTTTATTTCATATTGTTTCCTCATGGCTCGGTTCAGGCCTCCTTTCATCTTGTGCTGCTCTTTATGAAAATGCATTTATATTAAAATCCCTGAATGCTTTGGGTTGGAAGGGACCTTAAACATCATCCTGTTCCACCTTGCCATGAGCAGGAACATCTTCCACTATCCCATGCTGCTCCAAACCCTGTCCAGCCTGGCCTTGGACACTTCCAGGGACCCAGGGGCAGCCACAGCTTCTCTGGGAAAGCTGTGCCAGGGCTTCACTACCCTCACAGGGAAGAATTCCCTCCTAAATGTGAAAGTCACTTGGTGGAAAGCCCAGCCTGAGCAAGGTGATGCTTTTAGCAGGCTTCTTCCCAAGAATGCCTCTAAGGTTCTTTAGAAAAAAATTCTTTACTGCTTAGGGAGAAATTCATCCCTTATTTTACTTTTTTTTTTTTACTTTACTTTTTTACTCCTCAACATTCCCAGCTGCCCAGGGCCTGCCCCATCCTCTCAGCAGCATGTGTGGATTTTGAATTCATGTCCCTCCCAGCTGCTTTCTTGGGCTGAAGTAGAAGCATGTTCATGCTGCCCACAGGCAAAATCAGTGTATTGTCTGCCTACACAAGCTTCAAATTGTTGAAGACAATCCCTGTTTTCCCTTGGATGATATCCCATCAGGAACAATGGAGCAAGCTTTCTTGTTGTTTACAGCCTAGCTATTGTACACAGGGCACAGACCCCAAAATCCCCAAATTTAAGGATAGTAAAGCTGAGTTTTAAGCTTGCAAAAATAATCAGAGCTTCTTTGGTGAGTGTCTGCATATGATACAAAAGGTTATTAGGTCAAAGATCAAGATATACCCAAAGAGAAAGTTTCCATGACTCCTACCCCCACTTTAATATTTATGCTGACTCTACCCCTGTCCTTCTCATGCCTGACCTTTCCAAAGTGGCAGAAAACAGGGCTCCTAAACAAATACTGGACAGTACTTGCCCAAAGTAAATTCTGAGACAGATTTTTGCTGATATAGTCCCTGAGCAAAAATGTTGGCATGTGGCTTAGGCATCCAGTTAGACCTTCAGTGAGAGGCCTTGGTGTGAGCAGAGAGCCAGAATGTCCAGGAATGCACAAATTTCATTACTCACCTGTAGAAATGGTTCACCTCTAGCTTTAAAACATGTGATTTTGCCATGCTGGTTTAATGGCCACAATAATAAGAGATCCCAGTTAAAAATCAACAATTGTTCCAATTCCAGTGAGCAAGAAAGTGCTGAATATGCCTCAAATGTAAAATCAACAAAAATACAGTAACCTTTTTTTTTTTTTTCCCCAAAGCTCAAAGTCCTGTAAATAAGAGAAATTGCATTCAGTCAAATATTTGCTATGGAGAACCTCCACTCCATCCACAGACTTCAGAGTCATTCAGCTTCCAAACTTTATGTAAACACAAAAGCAACCCTAAACTTGGCTCCAAGGTTGATCATGTGTCACGAAATTTGACACTGGTCTCTACTGTGAGTTTTGAAAGCTGTTTACTAAAAACATCTGGGCTCCACTTGCTCTGGGAGTTTAACTGAAAATTCCTTCTTGTCGCTCCTTGAGCAAAACACTCGGTGCAAACTTTTCAGTTCGTTTCTTTTAGGTGCCCGAATTTTTCCTAGTGGGAAACCCGGGATTTAGGCAACAAGTTTTCACTGGGTTACTTACAGCAGAGAATGCAAATGACTGGGGTACACAAAGCTGCTGGTTCCTGGAAACACGCTCCAAAGGGAGACAGACAAAGGATGTTTGAAGTTCTGCCGGGAAATTTGCTTTGGAGACCGAACACGAAGCTGTTTTTTATGCAGGAAAAAAGTCCCAAACACAGAATAATCTGTAGCTTTGTACTACAAGATTTTGTAGACAAGGAGTATAAAACCCTCTTTAGACAGACAAACGTCTTCTATGTTGTGACACAGGATTTTTTCTCTCTGGAGTACTTTTACATACAGTCTAAACAAAATGCTGTAGGAGATTGCAATTCTCTAATTTGCCCAGAATACCCTTTAATTTATTTTTATTTCTTTTACAAGCCTTGTAAAAATACATTTAGTGCCAAGAGAGTGGGGAAGAACAATGTTAATGATACAGTCATTTTGTCAACATAGCCAGAAGCAGGAATTCACTTGGATGTATCATCCCCTTTTAAACTAATTTCCAGACTGACTGCACTATCTGTGAGGGGAAAGCTCCATCCCTGATTCCAAAGGCACCCTCTGCCCCAGTTGCACGTACAGGAGCTTTCACAACATGGATTTGCCAAGCTGCAAAAGCCACAATAAGTTTGATGTTGACATTCCATCACAGGCCACAATCCACAGTATTTGCTCTACTGTAATGATCCTCCTTTGGTACCATCCACCTTTTTTTACCCTCTCTCAGATTCACAGTGTGTTAAAAACAGGGGGGTGGGGATCATTCCTGTCCCATTTCCGTTGTATTGAACTTTTTCTTCAAATACTGTACAAAAATTGCAAATAGACCACCCATCTAAAGTCAACAGGTACAGGGAAATTTCTCAATACACCACAAAAATCACCTTCCTCTGAGCATGAATTCCCTTGGAAAACACTGGTGAGTGTTCAAGCCCTCATGGATTATCAGGCAGCTTTGATTCTAGACACATGGGTGAAATGTTTTTTTATTAAGAAGTTTTACTTGGGAATCAAAGAGACAAACAGGTTTGTCCCCCCTGAGGCCATCAAGTAATTTTGTGGGGATGCACAAAGGTGTTCCTTGGATTTAGTGCAGCATTAAGTTCAAGCAGACACTAAATCTCTCAGAGGAGGCTACTTTTATACTCAGCCACCCAAAAAGGGACGAGCAGCAAATGCTTTCAAGCATGAGGAGAAGAAACAAGCTTTTACAAGGAGCTGGCAGTTAAAGGACATGCAGCAGCCTGATAAAACACCACAAAAACAAGCAGTGGCCCATGGCTGATCTCTGTTGGGCTGGACGGGCGGGGGGAGCACCCCCAAACTGCTGAGCAGGTCTCTCCAGGAACTCATTCCATGGCTTATTCAGAAGAAGTGAAGGGATACAATCGATGTAGAAGGATGTTCTCAGCAGAGGTGAGGCACAGGGAGAGTTTTCTCTGGGTTTTCTCTGGTTCCTGCTGTGCTGTGCTGTGCTGAAAACACTCCTGTGGTTCATGCAGAGGTGCAGCCACAACTCCACAGCTTCCACACCCACATCCACCTTTCCTGCTGGGTGTAACTTCCTCCTAAGATACATTCAGACCTTTGGCATCAGAGTAAAAATTCTGAAAAGCAGCTCAAGTTGGGCCTAATCCTCTGTGTGCTGCTTGTGGAGCAGCCAGGCAGTGCTGAAGTGTGGAATGTTGTCCTGCGGAGTCACCTCTGGATGAGCTGGACACAGCTCCTTCCTCAAGGCACCCAATGGTGCTTTCCCTGCACAGACTAGGGGGGGAAGCAAGGAAATTGCACAGAGAGAGAGAAATAAAACAGAGAAAATCATCTCTGTTGGGGCAAGAAATGGCTGTGACATTTTGAATCGGGTTGGGCTTCAGGACCTTGCAGAAGTCATCATGTTCAGCTCAGCAGATGTCGGGCCATGTCCCCAGATATCAGCATTGCAGCAGGCAATAAAGCAGTGACAGAGAGGCCACCCACTCGGTGGGACAGGGAGATAACAGGGAAGGGCAGCCACAGGAACCCCTCAGCAATCACACATGGCTGTTTCAGGTGATCTGCTGGGCTGGGCAGAACCCTTAACCCCAGGCACCTTAACACCTTGGCCTTCTGGGCTCGTGGTCAGTGTCCTGGGAAGATGCTCCCACTAAAAGCTGTGGAGGCAAAACCCTCAGCCTCCCCTCAGACAGCAGCCAGAGGAATGCTCCGTCTGGCCTAAGGAATCTTCCACCCAGTTGCTCTATGAGTAGCTTGCTCAGTCATGCATGGCCACAAACCTGTCTAAATAGGCAGCGATGACCAAGACTGAAACTCAAATCAGGAACTTTCCAGTCTGACAAGTTAAAAAAAAAAAGATTTCCACTCCACACATACTTAGCACAGGCCAGCCCTTCCTTGCTTGATGTTTGGTGCTCTTGGTTCCTTCTGAAAGCCTCTGAGAAGGGACACAACCCACAGCAGGCTCAGAGGAAAGAAGATGAAACTCTCCACAGTCAAAAAGGCTGCATTCCTCAGACACCCCCACACCTCATCTGTCTCTTTTCCTCATCTCCAGCCACCCTGCTGACCCCTCAGAGTGTCTCTGCAGACCGTGAACTTAGCAGGAAACAGTTTTTGACCAAAAATCAAACATTTTAGACCAGTTTCTAGGGCTGGCCTGGCCACTGGATGGGTCTGAAAGCTCCAGAGTTATGAGACACACGGAGGAGCTCGCTCAGCGACTCGAGGGCAAAGGGTGATCACAGAGAATTCCACCAAGATGCCAAAACCCCGAGGAGCAGGGAGGATGTTCAGTCAGGCCCACAAAGCATTTCTCCAGTCAGGAGGTGCAGGTTGAGCAATGGGCTGACACCAGCTGAAACAACAGCCTGGGAGGGAGCAGAGGGATGCAAAACCACGAGGATCTCTCTGAGGTCACCAAGGAAAAAAGAGTCTCTGACTGAGAAGAAAAAAGAAGCAGAATTGCAGCATTGTTGCTTAATCTGGGGAACTTTGTTCAATCAAGACCAGCAGGCTCAGCATGACCACACAAAAAAAGCTACCAGGCCTTTATTGGAATTCCTGAGTGCCTGTATCCCTGCCTCAGCCAGGTTTAACTAACAGTGGACTCTGCCTGGAAAAGGCAATGCCCACTTTATTCCCTGCCCATGTTTACTCTGATCTACTCTGGAGTCACCAGGCCCTACTGCCCTCCACATAAATATAAGCATTTCAAGAACAGGGGTTGTCAGCCTTGAACAGGAGAAAACATCCACTTCCAGAGTTTTCTCTGGAAGAGAAACCCTTCTCCTTCGAACCACCAGTCTTGCTGTGGTGAAAAATTCTGGCACCACAAAATTCCTCAGGTGGGAAGGGTTCAATCCCTTCTTGCTGTATTCCAGAGGCCAGGAAAGGCCTCAATTCCAGCTCAATCCAGAGGAAGGAGCACTTCCTAAACTTATTTCAATCTAAACTGTCACAGAGCCACTTCACAGGCCTACAGTGACAAGGATGGGAACACAGCTAGGAATTGGAGGGATTGGAAAAGAAGGAGGAAGGTGACTAAGAATCTGTGTTTTTATACAGCCACATCCAGCGTGAGAAGCACTAGTGCACAGAGAGGCCGAGGACTAGGAAGAGAAAGTGACATCACCATTACTTTACTTCAGCTGGAAACTTTCTCTTCTTGTTCCAGGTCCTTCAGAAGTGGCTTTTTTCCAGAAGTAATTGGGAAAGACAGTTCTACCCCTTTCCACATATCACCCTCTGCCAAAACCAGACAGATCTCTCTGTTTCAGGGCAGTTCCTGCTTTCCTGTCAGGTGGGAGGATCAGGATTGAGCAGCAGCACCTCCAAAAGCAACCAGATCTTGAGGGCGAAGAATTGGGGAGTGGTTGGGATCTCTTCCCAACCATCACATGCCTTTTATTCATCCTCCTCCTTGGGAATGAGGTAACATTTCATTTCCAGACAATGTGCCTTGCCTGATATCTACAAGAACCAAACTAAGAACGTCATGATTCATTAAAAAAGCATCTTTATTTCACCTGCAAAAACTTGTGTTATACCAAAAATCAGGGAATAAATGAAAGGTTAATTAGCTGTAATTTCAGTTCAGTTCCTCTGTGAGGGATGCTGTCCTTTACACCTATCTCCATGAAGATCCCAGGAACTTTGTTAACATTCCCATCGTGTTCCAGCACTAAGATTACAAACAAACAGGGGAAGGGAAGGGAAGGGGGAGAGGGAAGGGAACCACCGCAGCACCTGGCCCCGTTCCCAGCCACCAGACTCAGCACGGCCTTTCTCCTGGTAGCCCGGGCGAGGTCCGTGGCACGGGAGCGGGGGGCAGCCGGTTTGTCCCGGGTACCCCGGTTTGTCCCGAGGAGCCCGGCCCGGCCCAGCCGCCACGTGGGGGCACCCGCGCTGCGCTGCCCCCCGCGGGCCAATCAGCGCGCTCCGTGCGCCTCTGCCCCGGGGCACGCCGGGAGTTGTAGTCCCAGCGGCGCGACGGTGGAGCGGTGCCTACCAGCGGCTTCTCCGCGGTTCGGCGGGGGCGACTCCGCCACTGTTGTCTCCTCACGGACACTCGGGGACCTGCAGGGTGGTTTCCGCCGTCCCGCAGCGCTGCCGGGGTGCAGCGCCGCGGGGATCGGGTATCGGTGTCGCGTGGGGATGACGTCAGCAGGAGGTGGGGGCGGGTGTCATGGCGTGGGGGAGCCGTTCCCTCACCATCCCCCTGAGGCGGGGGAATGAGGGAGGGTTGCGCGCAGGGCTGTGTAAAGAGGCGTGCACACTGAGATAATCCCAGTGGAACCTGTGGCAAACACAGGATGTCGCAACGGAAGGGTCAAATTGCATCTAAAGTTTTAAAAGGGATGGTCATTCCCACAACTCTGGCTCCTCTGAGAAATCCCCGCTTCCAGTGTTTATAAAAGCCCTGATTATCACAGATTTACGGTCTGGTTTGGGTTGGAAGGGACTTTAAAAGCCATCACGTTCCATGGACGGGGACACCTCCCAGTATCCCAGGTTGCTCCAAGCCCCATCCAACCTGGCCTGGGACACTGCCGGGGATGAGCAGCTTCCCATGGAAATCCATTCCAGGGCCTCACCACCCTCACAGGGAAGAATTTTTTTTCCCCCCAATACTCCATCTAAACCCACGCTCTGTCAATTTGAAGCCATTCCCACTTTTCCTGTCACTCCAGGCTCTTGTCCAAAGCCCCTCTCCAACTCTTCCTGAGCCCTTTTCATACCTGGAGGGGGTTCTAAGATTTCCCTGGAGCTTTCCCTTCTTCAGGCTGGACATTCCCATAACCACCAACAAGCATTTCGTAACACAATTAAGCAGAAATAACCTAATTATGTTATGGGAAGGGGATCAAGAGCTTGTGGTCTAGAGGCAAAAAGAGAAAATGGAAAAATACATGTAAGTAGTGAAATTGTCAAAAAAACAGGATGAGAACAGGCCTGAAAGATGTTTGGAGACAGCAGAACAGACCATAAAAATATTATAAAATATATATAAATTATATTCCTTTCTCTATAGAGGGTAGGGCAGGGCTGGCAAACAAAGGAAGTATTTTCCCTGGACAAAAGCTTTTAGTTTTCCAAGTTTAAAATTAAATGTTGAATCTGATTCTGGGATTTCTCACAAATATTTTGTGCGTTTACTTTCCTCAGGCTGATTAATTCGTATAATTAGTAATTGATGGAAAGCAAGCCATGAGCATTATTTTTAAATATTCAGGCCCAAATATCTTTAGATTTCCCCCTCACACTTCTTTTTTACCTGAAACTTGAATTTGAATTGGACTCAGTCTGCTAAAAAAGGAATTCTGGGTATTATTTTAACCTTCCAAGAAAAAGCACATAATTTAACCCTAACTTTACAAAAGTTAATACACATTTCTCCTGATGCCAGGATAAATTCTAGGCAGGGCAGAAAAAGGAAGCTTGGATGAGCAGTATAAATTCCAAAATCTTAGGTGGTTACCCTTGGGTGAGATAACACAAAGCTATCTAAAATGGGATTAATAAACATCCAGATTTTTACCACCCCCAAAGGGATAAATTTCTTCCCAATATCCAATCTAATTCTTCCCTCCTTCATCTTAAAGCCGTTTAAGGTCAAGTGTTTAAAGGGTGGCCTCAGAGAAGACAAGTCTCTTCACAAGGAGCCTTGACTCTATGAATCAGTTTTTTGCATAAGAATTAAAAAAATAGGGAGGAAAGGGAGGAGAAAATAGCACTGACATGCCAAATGCAGCTTTTTTTTTTTATTCCCAAAGTCTTGGGAATTTTAAAGCCAGAACCGTAGCCCAACCTGAATTTCACAAGTGGATGCTATTTTTAGAGGAGAAAAATAAATCATTCACATTCTCTTTTATGTTGCATATTTTCATATCTGGCAGCACCATTAAAAAAAAATAGGGGAAAATCTGTCCTGGTTTCACTGCAAGTAATAAAATCCACACATAAATAATATAGTTGGACTTTGCTTAAGGAAAAGAAAAGCTTTTTTTTGAAGGCACATCAAGAATTTCAGGAATGCTTTATGTTTAGGAATAGATAAATGAAAATAGTCTCTCACTAGTTATATGAGATTAGCCAAGTAATAGGTGAAATCTGATTTCCAGTGGCAAAAGCAAAGTGGAAATGCACAGGGGATCACTCATATGGGAATTTCATCGACAGAGTATTTTTCCTTGATTTATTTGGTGCTGTCTGTACTGCCACCCTCCGTTCCAAGAGGGCAGCTCCACTTCTAGGAATATGAGAGGAGCTCTGTGGTGATGAGTCAGTCCAGGAGTATTGATTTCCAAGAGCAGCCAAAAATAGACACTCGGAGAAGAGGAGCAGAAACTGGGTGAGTGTATTACGATCCTTCCCTGCTGAATTTTTCCAGTGCAGCCAAAGGAACTCACAGCTGTCTCCACGTGTCAGAGGTCACTGGGTGTGAGGAAAATGAAAGAGGATGTCTCGGTTTCGAGGAATATTTAGGGATTAGCGCCTCGATTCCTGAAGGGATGGTACAGCTGATGATAAAGAGTGAACCTCTAATGGACACTTCCCACCCAGACCAGGTTGCTCCAAGGCCCATCCAGCCTGGCCTTCAACACTTCCAGGGATGAGGCAGGTACAACTTCTCTGGGAAAGAAGGAGAAAAGGAGGAACATATTCCTTGCTATGTTACCCAATAACTCCATCCCAGCTTTTGCTGTGAGCCTTGTTGGGTCCACTGGCAGCAAACAGCTCCTTACAGTGGATCTTTTTGGGAACACATGGCTCTGGTGGGTGGGAGAGGGAGGGAACTGTAGCAGAATTACACTTGATAATCCAACCTTTCACCTTCACAAGTCAGGAGAGGCATCAAAATCTCTCATCTGGACACACATTGTAAATCAGGCTCTAGTTTGGTACCTTGGAATTCAGATGCATCTTTTGAAAGGCATCCAGGGTTTGGAATTGCACACAGGCTGGTGTCTGTCCTTAGGCATCTGTCCACACAGCAACATTTAGATTCCATCACCTCTGGAAAGAGGAGTATTCTTTAATCCTGCAGGGAGCAGCCACCCAAGGCGCTTCATCTTAACAAGCCCCTTTGGGCATCCTGAAGAAGCCTCTAATGATCTTAAAACCTTCTTAGGAAGCTCCTGGTGGACCTCCCCTATTGTTCTAACAAGCCCTGAGAACAACTTCCTGGGCACTGAGGTGAAGGGAACTTTCCTCCTTTTTAAAGAAAATGAAAACTTCCAAAGCAGTTCTGTTTGTCACAACTTCTCCACGCTTTGGTGGGAGAATTCATGGTTTGGCCAACACCTCTCCAATCCTCCACTTGGTTGGTGCAGAAGTTGTGGCAGGAATTTGAAGGATAATTGATCCTTCATCATTATCGTTCACCAGCTGCACCAGCAGCTGCTCCTGGCCAACAACTTGTGGTTGGCAGAAGTCCCTCAGAACCTTGTGAAAGTGCCTTGGACATCCCAAGGGGCTGTCAACAGGCATGGCAGGTAGTGGGCCAGATTCCAGGTTCCAGGGGTTCTAGTCAGGAGTAAACTTGTGGATAAAGATGAATCCAGCTGCTGTGCCCTGGTTGTGCTGCCATTTAGACACCTGGAAGAGCTGGAATAAGGTGGGGTTTTTTTTGGGTAGATGAAACGCTTCATAAATAACCTGCTCACAGTTGTAATTGATGACTTTTTTTGCATTTCAGATACCTTAAGGCTGCAATTAATACAAGGTCTCATCACAAAATGAAAGCATTTAAAAATCAAGAGACACAGCTAAATAAAAGATTTTATTAAACCTATTTCATCAGAAACTTTTGGGGTCAATCAAGTGACAATAATCTCAGCATTTTTAATGAGATGACTTATTATTTCTCTACAAAGAAGAGAGGTGGTGAAGAGAGAGGTGAGCTGCAGGAAGCAGCATCACCTCTCTTTTCATTAGGATTTGGTGCAGCAAGGAGAAAAAAAATGGGAAAAAGGAAAAATTTAGTGGCAAACGTGGCTCCAGAGATGGAAATCTGGAGATTCCAGCAAACAACAGACACCCAGCAAGAAGAGAGAGAGAGAGAGAGAGGAGAGAGATTTCAGGGCTGATCCATGAAACATAATTTAATATATTTTGAGTTTAATTTTGAAAGGGATATAAACTGCTTTTGTACAGTGTATCTAAGTGTGCCTGAGTACCAGTTCCCAGAATTCCTGCCCTAAAATATGCATCCAACGCCTGCCTGCTCTCACCTCAGCTTTGTCAGTGCTCAGTGGAGAACAACATTCCCAGCTGGACTCTTCTCCTGTGAAAACGAACTAAAGCTGTGCCATGCAATTCTGGAAGTGCACAGCTCTCCCTTCTAACTGCAGAGGGAGCCAAAACAAGGAGTTTTCAGCCCAGAGGAGGAGTTTTGAGCACAGAAAATGAATTTGGATTCCAACATCTAATTTTTAGATGTCTGAAAGTTAGAGAAGATCAGTCACACACTGTAGTTTCTACCCAGCTGATGGTGGAGACTGAGTGAGGTTTTCTTGTCTTGTTAAAGCCCTTCTCACCTGGCTGATCACTCTTTTTAGGGCACATTTTACTTCTTTGTTCCTAAGGCTGTAGATGATGGGATTTAGGAGCGGAGTGAGCATTCCATAGAGCATGGACACGATCCTATCCCAGTGCGGGGAATAGGTGAAGGAAGGGCGGACGTAGGTGCAGATGGTGGTCCCGTAGAAAAGGCAAACCACGGTTAGGTGAGAACCACAGGTGGAAAAAGCCTTGTGCCAGATCCCAGGGGAGTTCCTGGCCAGGATTTCCAGGAGTATGTAGATGTAAGAGACCACAGTGACCACGCAGGCGCTGCTCCCCAGCACCCCGGCCACCACCAGGATCACCAGCTCCCTGCTGTGGGTGGATGAGCAGGAGAGGGCCAGCACAGGAGGAATGTCACAGTAATACTGCTGGATTTTGTTAGGACCACAGAAAGAGAGCGTGAAAACCAGAGAGGTGTGCAGCAGGGAGTTCAGAAGCCCTGTTGCCCAGGTGCCCACGGCCAGCTGAGCACACAGCGTCCTGCTCATGATGCTCGGGTACCTCAGGGGGTGGCACACAGCCACGTAGCGGTCGTAGGCCATCACAGTCAGGAGGAAAATCTCTGTGCCCACCACAGTAATGAGGGAAAAGTGCTGGAACAGGCAGCCAGAGAAAGAAATCTCCTTGTGCTCCAGCAGCAAGGCCCCCAGCATCTTGGGCACGGTGACGGTGGGACATAAGAGATCCAGCAGGGACAAGTTTCCGAGTAAAAAGTACATGGGGCTGTGCAGGTGGGAGTCAGTGCCGATGGCCACGAGGAGCGTGATGTTCCCTGCCATGGTGGCCAAATAAACAAGCAGAAACAGCACAAAGAGAAGCAAACGTATTTCTGGAGCATCAGAGAGGCCCACGAAAACAAATTTGGATACTGTTGAGAGGTTGACCCTCTGCATCTTATCTCTCATAGTGGGAATGAGGCAGAGGTTTCCCTGGAATAAAGAAGGTGTAACTTAATCTCAATTTCATTCCCTTTTTAAAGATTTTGAGGGTTTTTTTTTTTGTCTGTTTTGAACTTCAAAACCATTTCCAAGCATTGCCGCACTCAAAATCTAAATTTTACCCACATATTCCTAATACAAAAGGCAAAATGTAGGTATTAAACTTCACAGGGATTAATTAAAAATGTTAGTTTTTGCAGGTTGCCACCTCAGACTGAAGAGCTGAAAGGTGAAGTTATCTTCCCCGTGGTGCCCAGCTTGGATACAGCCCCAGGAAACACAATGGGGCTTTCAAGCTTCTGTGAGCAAGGGGAATGTGGTATAGATCCCTAAAATTCCTTTCCACATAATTTATTTAGTATTAATAATATCACATAAAGGGTCTAGATTAGTAACTGAAGCTAAAACTTACTTTTTAAGGGAGTGTAATGCTGTCAGAGAAGAGTTAAATCCCCCATAATCAGCAGATAGATGCATTTTGGATAATTTTTTTCAGATTTTGGATGGAGCTTGGAGCAACCTGGTCTAGTGGAAGATGACCCTGCCCATGGCAGGGGCTTGGAATCAGCTGAATTTTAAGGTGCTTTCCAACACAAGCCCAAATCATTCTATGATTCTATCATAAAAAAAATTACAACTTGGCATCCCATTAAAAAACCCCCAGTTTTCTATAAATTTTACCCTGCAGCCTTCCATAATACCATTAGCACTTCTAGCATCTATCTGTACTTTCCCCCCATCCCCTTTCCTCAATTCAAAGTCTAAACATGGCATTAAAGGATCTTCCCATTTACTCTGCATTGCTCCATGGAATGTAGCTCAGTGTTCACAGTAAGGATTTACATATCAGCCCTATAGGAAGGGAAAGCAAAGTTCAGTCCAAACACCTCCTTTTTGGGAGACTTTGGATTGATTTTGAGATAACGGGAATATTGTACCACGTTCTCATTTCTAAGACATGCAGAGATAAATAGATTGATGAAATATTTCATCTGACCAGGCTCCTCTGTGGTCTCATATGCTCCCAGAAGCTTGAGAGGGAGCAAAGTCAGGGCTTAAACTACATAAGAAATAGTTAACTCAGCAGAAATAAAAGTGACGTCACTTGTTTATAAAGTGGGGAGCTCATTCAGGTGAAATAGCACAGAAACAACACAGAAATACTCACTGCTGCACAGAATTAGTTACAGGTGGTTTATAGTTGTCTGTATGTCCAGGAAACAAAACAATCCTTTTTGTTCTTTCTACACATGACATAAAAATGATTTCACTCATAAGGAAGAGATGAATCTCGATAGAGTGGCGTTGGAATATTCACACAGACACTTGCCAGCACTGGCACAAGGGCTGGCTTGGCTGCAGGAGTAGGCACCTCTCTTCTTTAATGAGGTTGTATAAATATCAGGGAGTGTCTGGGGACAAGTGTGTCTGATAGTTTTTTTTGGATGTTCCCTTAATTGCATGTATGAGGGGTTTTTCGGAACATTGCCAAAAGGGGCTGGAAATCGAAAGAACCAAAATTGCCAGCACTACTTTGAAGAGCTAACAAAAATTCCCCTCCGGTTCCATTAAGCATCCATGTGTGATTTGTGGGAGTGCCACTTCCTATGTGATGTCCAGGACTGGGAACAGGCCTGTTCCTATTCCAGCAATACCTGACCATTAATTCTGCACTGTTCACATGAAGGACTCTGTCTGTCCATCATTCTTCCAGCCTGTTTACTATGTTTGCAAACTCCTGGAAAATTAAAGCTTCTGCATCTTGCACGGGCAAACAGTGATAGGCCAAGAGGTAATGGTTTTAAACTAAAAGTTGAGGAATTTAGATTGGATATTAGATAGAAATGCTTCCCTGTGGGGGTGGTGAGGCCCTGGCACAGGGTGCCCAGGTAATCTGTGGATGTCCCATCCCTGGAAGCGTCCAAGGCCAGGTTGGATGGGGCTTGGAGCAACCTGGGATAGTGGGAAGTGTCCCTTCTCGTGGAAGGGGGTGGAATAACATGAACTTTAAGGTGTGTTTCAACCCAAAGCATTCCAGGACTCTATAAACTGGAATTCCCCAAGGGTCACACAGCACAGGCCTATCCTGCCATGGGAGTGCAGAGCTGTGGCTGGAATGAATCCCCACGGCCCAGACCTTTCCATGTGTGCTGCAGTTAGCCCAAGGACAATCAGGCATCACACTTCCCATGGAGTTTTGCAGTAAAGGATTTTGTAATAAACCCAGATGCCAGAAAGAGATACAGCAAAGAGAACCGTCCCTCACCTCTCCCTTCCAAGCCAAATAATTCTGTGATTCTGTTCTCCTCATAAATCTTAAATGTTTCTTTTGGGGTGGGATGCATTGGCCTCATCAAGGTGCCAGTCACCCAGGCTGTCAAGTCTACATCTAAGTTGCTTATTTGCAGGGATAATCTTAGCTGAGTTATTAGAAGTAGAAACACAGGATAGTTTTAGAGATAAGTGTTCTGCCTCAGACTAAGTATATAAAAATTGTATTGCATTATATTTTATTATAAAAATTCATTAAAAAAGAAAAACACCCCCAAACAAAAAAACAACAAAAATATCTCTATTTGCAGAATCCAGATGTGCACTAATTGATGATGTGCTGGATTAGACCCCTCTTGCCCTGTTGCCCACCCCTCCCTGCCATCCCCTCTGTAATACAACCAAAGTGATTTGATTTTGTCCACTTCTGGGACTACCCAGCTTTGTCATTGTTTGAGATTTCCATCTAGGAATGCTTATGATGAGCCCAGACTGATTAGAGTCTGCTGAAAATGCTCCCTTTTCTTTGACGTCCATTTATGTTTCAGTCCCATAGTCTTTAAATAAAATTGATTAGCCTGGGATCTCTTCAGGCTTCTTGGGATTTAACAAAAGCATTGTAGAGATCCTGCCAGTTCTCAAAGGATTTTTTTTTTTCCCTTTGAGGCCATTTTTCACTGTCCTCTAGCTGAGGGCAATAAATCTGAGGGTGAGCTCATAGATCTGATAATTTCCAAGAGAGAAAGAACTTGGGATTTTAATGGTGCGCAGTGGATCCAATTTACACACGGGGACAAAACTCAGCTGCCAAAGCTGCACCTTTGCAATTTGTCAGACACCAACTTTTTAACAGCATCTTCTGAGGCCTTGTTAAAGTCTTCCCAAGATGTTTCCAGGGGAGAAAAATCAATTATATTAAATTGTTTGTCTTCACAGAATGGTTTGCGTTGGAAGGGACTTTAAAGATCATCCCATTCCAACCCCCTGCAATGGGCAGGGATATATTCAACTGGATCAGATTGCTCCAAGCCCCTTTTATTGAAATCCCAGCTTCCAAAAATATGGAATTTTTATTTGTTTTATCAAAATTGGAGCAATTATTTCAAATCAGTTCACTGTTGATGCCACCAGTTTATACCTGGTGAACAAATTGGCACCAGCAAAATAACTGGACCACAGCTCCAATCTGCCTTGCATTGATTTGCAAATAAAATATTTGTAAAAGCTTTATTGGAATGTTAAAAAGTTATCACAGTGATAAATTTTTTTCTCAATTGAAATTTACCCTAACTGACCTAAAGAACATTTTTAATTTTTCAGCTTTTCTCTAATACTAGAAAAAATGGTCTCTTCCAACCCAAGCCATTCTATGATGATCCTGAGTAGAAATTCACTATTAAAAAGAAATCTCATTTACACAAGGACGGGAGATGTTTGGAAATCTCTCTTAACCAGGAGGATCAGTGACTCACTGATGCTTCTGATCCTCCTCTTCCTGCAGGTGTGGGAGTGAGGGCTAATTTAAGACAGCGTAGAGAAACAGGCAAAGTGGAAATCCTTTCACTTCCTGTGCAGCAATTTAGATTGGATATTAAGAAAAATTCCTTAATGGAAAGGGTTTTCCAGCCCTGGAACAGGCTGCCCAGGGCAGTGGTAGAGTTGCTAACCCTGAAGGGATTTAAAAGTTGTGTGGATGTGGCACTTGGGGACATGGGTTAGTGGTGGCCCTAGCAGCCCTGGAGAGTGGTTGGACTTGATGATCTTAGAGGGCTTTTCTAACATCAGTGATTCCATGATTTTATTTAGGTAGGAAGAATCCAATCCTAAATCATTCTAGCACAAAGAAACTGATGGTGTTCCCCTCATGGCAACCACTGAATTTCTGTCCCTGATGGGTTTGGTGATGTAACCGCTACCCTCATAGAGGCAGATTGGGTTGGAGGGGACCTTATAGACAATCCCACTGCAACCTCCCTGCTTTGGGCATGGACACCTTTCACTATCCCTGATATCCCACATTACTCCAAGCCCTATCCAAGCTGGTCTGGAACACTTCCAGGGACTGGGCAGCCATGGCTTCTCAGGGAAACCCGTTCCAGACCACCACAGGGAAGAATTTCTTCCTGATATCCCATCTAAACCCACCCTGTGTCATTGTGAAGCCATTCCCTCTTGTCCTGCCTCCACGTCCTTGCCCAGAGTCCGTCTCCACTCCTTCTCCTTTCTGTATATATTGTCCCTTGTAAGATTTTAATAATTCACTTCTGTGAGAAAATTATTGCTAAAAATATTCTTATATGTCTAAAGAAAATCCTACAAGCAGAATCTGCACCATCTCTGTCTTCCAGTGTCGGTGGGTGAATTTGGGGACACTTAGTGCATGTACCTCTGCCATCTGCTGTCACAGCACAGGAAAAGCATGTCAGAGAGGGAGACAAGCCTCATCCAGATTCATTTATTTATTTGAAAATTACGATCCCACACGGGTGAAAGTGTTTAGGAAGTTTGGGGTTTTCAGCATGAATTTTTAATATTAACAGTTATATGTGTATATAAATGTATTTATACATAGATTTAGACATAAATAGGTTTTAGCCACTAAGTCATTATTGTGTAGGGGTAGAGTAGGAATATGACTCCTCCAGGTCTCCCACCCAACTCTGGGTGTAACTCCAGGGTTCTGCCAACCCAGCTTGTCTCAGAAGGCTCTGCAGCGCTTCCACAGTCTCCACATGGATTCCTTCACCTCTCTGCTCCTCAGGGTGTAGATGAGGGGGTTCATCATGGGTGAGAAAGTCATGTAGATGACACAGACGTACTTGTTGGTGGGCAAGGTCCCAGCGGGCCGCAGGTAGGTGAAGATGCAGGGCATGAAGAGCAGGGTGACAACCATCACGTGTGAGGTGCAGGTGGACAGCGCCTTCCAGTGCCCCTGGGAGAGGCGGTCCCGGACCTTGGCCAGGATGAGCACATAGGAGGCCACCAGCACCAGGAAGCAGCCCAGGGATATGAAGCCGCTGTTGGAGGCCATGAGCCACTCGGTGAGGGCGGTGTCGGCGCAGGCCAGGCGGACGACGGGCAGCACGTCACAGAAGTAGCTGTGGATCGTGTTGGGGCCGCAGAAGGGCAGCTGCAGCGTGAGGACAGTCTGGACAATGGAGTGGATAAAGCCCCCGACCCAGCAGGCAGCGACCAGGGCCCAGCAGGCCCTGCGGGCCATGATGGCCGTGTAGTGCAGGGGCCTGCAGATGGCCGTGTAGCGGTCGAACGCCATCACCGTCAGGAGGAACATCTCCGAGGAGCCCACAAAGTGCAGGAAAAACATCTGGGCCATGCAGGCCTCAAAGGCAATGGCCTTGTGCCCTGAGAGCAAGGCCACCAGCACCCTGGGGACGGTGATGGAGGTGTAGCAGATATCGATGAAGGACAGATTGCTGAGGAGGAAGTACATGGGCGAGGAGAGCTTGGGGTCAGTCCTGACTGTCACGATGATGAGGAGGTTGCCCAGCAGGACCATGGCGTAGGCCAGGAGGAAGAGGGTGAAGAAGAGGAGTTGCAGCTCCCAGGCGTTGGAGAGCCCCAGGAGGATGAATTCAGTCACCCAGGAGGAGTTGTCCTGTGTCATTGCTGCAGCTCAGGCTCCCATGGCATGGGTGGAGGGGTGGCCAGGAAGGGAAGGGAATGTGCTACAGCTCCAAGGCTTATGGATAGTGTCAGCAGGATGCATTTGCTGCTGCAGAAAGCACAATGTCATGTCATAAATGATAGAAAGCAGAGTTTTCACTCACCCCCTCTCCTGTCCCTATTTAGGTCTATGGCCCCTCCACATTGACCTTCTCCCCTGAACTCACTCTGACCACTGTTTTCCTGCATTGTAGTTGGTGTGCTCCCATTCTGTCAGGGAGAAATCACAGAATCATGGAATTGTTAAAGTTGGAAAAGCCCTGTAAAACCATTGAGTCCAATCATCTCCCCAGCACTGCCAAGCCCTCCACTAAACCATGTCCCCAAGTGCTACATCCATACTGCTTTTAAACCCCTTCAGGAATGGTGATTCCAGAACATCCTGCTCTCAGATAACAAGAGATAAGAGCTGGAAAAATGCTGTGCTGTCCTTTTACCTGCTAGAAACTTGAAGTGCCACGACTGAAGCAGATGCTGCCATTCTCAAGCATGAGCTGTTCCATGTTCTGATCCTAATGACACTCCTCTAAATTGAGGGAAGGGTTTTCCAGTTAGTTTATCCACTCTGAAACTGGGAATACATACACAGAAACCAGGTCTTGGATGTTCCTCACTGGAGAAGTTGGGGTTTCTAACACAGCAGAAGCTGCAAAACCCTGCACAGTTTCTCCACCTCTCTATTTTTTAAAGAAATTTTGAAAGTTCTTCAGTAGACAAATACACTCACTGTCCTGTGGAGGTTAAAGTGGGTCCAGCAGAGGAATGCACTTGTCCATTTAAAAACCCTCCAGGAAATTCCTTCGCCGCTCATTTCTGACAAGGAGTTTATAACTCAGCAAGAAGGAGGTTACAAGTAAGAAACCAGATGTCTGTGATGCTAACAGCAAGAAATAAAGCTGCCTTAAAAGATCTAAAAGGCCAAGTCATTAGACAGAGGACAACACACATTGTCCTCTGGTATGTTAAATATCCACTGTATTTCTTCTGCTGTCTTTTTGGCACAATTTCAGTTTAAAGCCAATGCTTCCCTGAAGGAGGAACAGTGAAATCCAAGCCAGAATACGGCACTGACATGTAATAACAAGCTCTGATTATTTAGCTGAGGAGAGTGGTAGAAGTAATACCCAGGTCTTGGTTGTGGTGTGCAACAGCTCATAAATACACCTGTAGTGACATTGGGGTAGTAAATAAGATGTTGGTGACTCTCCTTTGCTGAGAAACACCCACAAATCCACCCTCACAGCATTCCCATGCAGAACACAAGGAGTCACTAGTGTGTGATATTCCTGAAAGTGCTCAAGACCAAGTTGAACAGGGCTTGGAGCAGCCTGGTCAATGGACCTGCCCATGGCAGGGTGTCAGAACAAGATGAGCTTTAAGGTACCTTCCAACTGAAATCATTCTGGGATTCTAAACCTGTAACCGATTTTTTAATGTTTTTTTTTTTTTTCCTAAATCATAAAATAGACCTCACAAAAGTCACTCACCAGCAATGCTGCTTTGCAAAGGCAGGATTTCAGTGGGGCCTGAGCAAAACAAAGGAACAATCCCAGAACACTTCCACAGAGTTCACTTGTTGTCGCTCCTCTGATGACCTCCCCAAACCACTTAAGGGGGTTCCATCAGAACCTCTCAGTTCCATCAGAAACTCTCTGCAAGGTGCTGCTCAGAAGTTTTGAAAGCAGCTGTGTGTCTCTGTCAGCTCTGAGCCCTGAAAAGAACAGCCCAACCTTCTTGTATTTCCCATTCTGAAAAAAAAACCAAAACAAACAACCTCCAGGAGCATCTTTAAGTACAATTATTTCTGCAGCAGAAATAGTTCAAGTAAATCACACAATAGAAGCACAAGGTTATCATGAGTAATGAGATCCCAGAGGCAAAGGGAGTTTTGTCAGAAATCATCAGTGGGCAAGGAGCTAAAAGTGTTCTTTGGGTAGTTATTAGTGCAGTCCCTGGGGAGAGACGTCAGAGTAAAGATGTCTCTTACATAGGACATTAATATAAATTCATATAAATGGATACAAACTTTGCTCTCTGTCCTAAGCCAGTATTTCTCATCTACAGTCTTATTTCTTACTAACTTACATGTTGACAGTGCAAAGCAAAAGTATCACTGATGTTATCCCTTGACACCTGACTTACAACTTTAAAACAAGAAGTGACTCAGGAAATCACTTCAAAAAATGCACAAAGGTTTGTGGTGAGCTTTCCTCGTCCACCCAGTATTTTTACTGACACAGTAAAGCACAGAAGCAACTTTTGAGCTCAAGTATGAAATTCTTGTAAGAATTCTTGGAAGTGTAGAAGAGCCTGACACTGTTTCCAGTGACACCTTCCATAAGCTATGGGTGAATATTTGCTCAACAGCACCCAGAAGTGAGACCTCTAAAAAAACCCCACTGGTGTTCACCTCCAAAGCATTTAAAAATACATTAATTTTATTTAGTGCTGCCTTGGGCAGAGATAGGTGAAGCAGATAGAATTATAGGATAATTATGGAATTGCAGAATTGCAGAATGTTTGGGTTGGAAGGTACCTAAAAGACCATCTCATTCCAGCCCTCTGCCATGGGCAGGGACACCTTTCATTATCCCTAGTTGCTCCCAGCCCCATCCAGCCTGGCCTGGAACAGAGCAGAAATGATTTGTTGAAGTGGGAGAGGAACGGGAGAAGTTTCCCCTCCTGTTCCTTCATCAGCAAACCAACTAGCTCTTAGGATTTTTTTTTTTTTTCTTATGGTGTGCTCTACCTGGACAACATTTTCAGTATTTTTAACAGTATTTAAGCACTGGTCTTGCAGTTGTTCAGGAAGCTGTGGTCTGGGCCTGTACTCATGGACAAGGAATAGGAAGGGAATGCCAGAGTTCCCAATGTATTTCCCATCATAAAAAGAACTTCCTAATTACAGCAGGAGCCAACAGCCAGCTGTTCTTTGAAAGGCACATTTTGGGACATTGTCACAGAAGAAGTTATAGCAAAACATGCTTGATTTTCTCCGATCCTCTGGGAACATGACCACAGCCCTATCCCTTCCCATTTTCACTTCCCACTTTCCTCCTGCACAGTTTCCTCATGGCTCCCTTCACCTCCCCATTCCGGAGGGTGTAGACGTGGAGGTTGAGTGTGGGTGTGATGACCGTGTAGAACACAGCCACGCTCCTGTCCTCGGGCAGGTCACCGGACAGGAGGATGTAAACAAACGTGCTAGGCCCAAGGCACGGGATCACCACAGTGATGTGGGGCCCGCACGTGGACAGGGCCTTGTGCCACCCCGCCAGCGTTTGGCCCCTCAGGGGAACCAGGATGACCACATAGGGCATGGCCAGGATGAGGAAGCAGCTCAGGGATGTGACTCAGGGATGTGACTCTGCAGCGGCCAGGCCCTCAGCCCGCGGGTTGGCGCGGGCCAGGTGGAGCAGGGGGTGGACATCACAGAAGTAGCGGGCGACTTTGTTGGGGCCACAGAAGGGGAGCAGGTTGGTGGGAAGCGTCTGGAGGGTGGAATGCAGGAAGCTCCCTGTCCAGGAGACCCCCACCATGCGCCGCACAGGCGGCGGGACATGAGCGCGGGGCAGTGCAGGGGCCGGCAGATCATACGGTCGTAGGCCATGGCTGTCAGGATGAAAACCTCTGTGCAGCCACAAACACTAAGCCCAAAGAGCTGCCCTATGCAGCCTGCAACGGAGATGGTGTTATTTCCACCAGGAAGCCAGAAATCATTTGGGGAGCTGTGACAGAGGAGTAACAAACATCTACAAAGGACAGGTGGCAGAGGAAGAAGTACATGGGGGAGTTCAGGTGCCGGCTGCTCATCACAGTGAGTACTATGAGATTCCCTGCCACTGTGAGCGTGTAGAAAAGCAGGAACATCACAAAATATATTTTCTGCACCTCTTGGTTCTCTGAGAGGCCCAGGAAGATGAATTCCTTCACGCTGCTAGAGTTTTCCTTGCCAATCTACTGTGCAATGTGCAGTGCAGAGCCTGGAAATGTGGAAAGATAAAGACAAAATGATTCATCAGTATTTGCATTCTTAAAAATTAATTCTTTATCAGAAGTGCATTCTCTCTAAGAAATACATAAGATTAGAATTAAGTTTATAGAATGTTTTTTAAATTTGTTTTGGTTTTTGTTTGGTTTTTTGTTGTTCTTCCCCTTCTACCTATTTAATTTGCCTTGTGTGAGACCCAGCCATAGAATCATAGACTCCTGGAATGGTTTGGGTTGGAAGGGACCTTAGAAACCATCTAGTTCCAGCCCACTTCCATGGGCAGGAATGCCACCCACTGGATCCCTTTGGTATTGGATCCATCTGATCCAGGCTTCTATTTTATTTTAAAATAGAGCAAAATCAGAAACTCCTGTAGAGACAAAAAGCCGATCAAGCACCCACAGGAAATGCTGAAATGTAGAAAAACCAAAATTGCTCTCAAACTCAAAATAGTGAAGCCTAAAAAGGAAGTTGGGAAAGTTTGGGATGTTTCCTGTGCTTGCAGTTTTACTGTCAGGAGGTAAAACATACTCAAGAAAGGGGATAAAAGGGGGTTGTTACTTCTAAAATCATGTTTTCAGTTACTGACTAGAGGTACATGATATAGTGCAATCAATTGCAATATGAAATAAATACAATGTAGACTGCTATAATAAAAAAAAAAAAAAGAGGTTAAGGAATTGCACCATCCCCTTATTGCAAGGGCTTTCCCCTAAAATCTTAGGTAGTTAATTGAAAAAGAATTCAGTAACCTGATTTGGGACTACAAGACCAGTTCTGCACATGGTTACAGCCAAAGAGAGCCAGAGATGGTTGACAGCTTCAGGAGAAATTTCTTTTTGTATTTTCACATTTGTCAAGAAGAAGGGCAGGGGGGGAAAAAAGAGGAAAGGAAATCAGGAAAAGGAAAGAAAAGAGGAAAGGGATAAGATCCTGGAAAACTTACCTCTTCTGTGTTTGGAGATCTAATTTTTGCATAAGAGCTGTAAGATTTTATGTTCCCAACATCTCCGTTTCCTGGCAGAGGCTTTAAAGAACACAGAACAGCTTTTGAAAAGCTTCCAATACTTGCTTAGGAGGTGCCTTTTTTAATCCCACTGCATTTAATTCCTTGCTTTCCTGTATCACCAAGTGTGTCCTGGCTTTTCCTGCCCATATTAAAGCTGCTTGGAGGGAGTGGGGGCACTGAAGGATACACACACAGCCCAGCAGGCAGAGAGAAAAAAACCTGTTTAGGTAACTTTCTTCAAACCTCTCCAAGGAAATGTCCCTCCTCCAGGGCTTAACTCCCTGTTTATGCAGACCTCCTCCACCCTCTCCAAGGAAATCTCCCAGCTCAAGGGCTCTTGGGGCTGGAGGAGGGAGGTGTGAATGCTCAGTGGTGGGAAGGAGAAGAAAATAATCCCATCCTGCCAGGGGAAGTTTAGATTGTTTTTTAGGAAAAATTTCTTCACTCACAAGGTGGTCCAGTCCTGGCACAGTTTACCGAGAGCAGTGGTGGATTCATCATCAGTCTGGAGGGATTTAAAACACGTGGATGTGGCACTTGTGGACATGTGTTAGTGGTGACACTGCTGGGGAATGGTTGGACTTGATGACCTTGGAGGGCTTCTCCAACTTTAACAATTCCGTGATTCTTGGAAATATCAGCCAATAGATTAGCTGAATATTAAATTGGGCAAGCATGTGATGTGACCTGGTCAAGTTAACATTCCCAGAGTATGCCATTAATCCATGCTTTGTGCGTTTCTCATGTGTAAAGGACCCTTAGATCCACAGCTTAGGCTTTATAGCACTGTGAGTAATAAACAATAAAATTGTGAGGATTTTTAAATCATTGTGTATCCCAAAAAAAACCTCCACAAGCCCTCATGAAATAAAAATCTGGGAGGTTTCTAGTAGTAAGTAGAAGAGGGACAGAAGGTGGCTTGGGTCATTTCTTGATGACCCTCCAAGACCCTATTTTCCATGGAATTTCATTGCTGGTCGCCCAGGGAATAAGGTCTTTTGCAAGAACTTGCATTTTTCAGCAAAGGTCAGTGAAGTAAAGAGTAAGTGAGAAAAAAATTCCTTATTTTACAAATTGGGAAACTGAGGGAGGGAAGTCAGCTCTTGTACATCTGTGGAAGTCAGCTGAGTTGAGCCTTTGCCACTCCAGGCTTTCCTCTGGAAAAAAATGGATCTATTCACCTAATCAGTGGGGGAAAATGGCTTTAAACAACAGAAGGTGGGTTTAGATGGGATATTGGGAATAAATTCTTCCCTGTAAGGGTGGTGAGGCTCTGGCACAGGTTGCCACAGAAGCTTGGCTGCCCCATCCCTGGAAGTGTTCCAGGACAGGTTGGAGCAAACTGGGATAGTGGAAGGTGTCCCTGCCCATTGCTGGGTCTGGAACTGGATGAGTTTTAAAGTCCCTTCCAACCCAAACCATTCCAGAATTCAATGAATTTGTGTATTACTTCAGCTCCAACTCATCACTGCTCTGAAGTGTACTGTGTATTTTCAACTTGTGATTTAGGTGCATTAATAAATAGTTTCATCTACTGCCCATCCCTTTGTTTTGCTGACATTTGCTGAAATTCAAAATGGCCCAATAACAACAAAGGCATTTTGAATGTCTTCCAATATGGAATGCCAGCAATCCACATAGAGAAAATGGGAACCCTCAAATTAATGAGGTGATTAAATAGTGCTCTGAATAAAATTATTATTTTAATTTAAGTATCATTCCACACCATAGCCTGGAGTCCTGGCCAGGTTAATGAGGGTTGCCAGTAACCACTATAGGAAATAGGATTGGGTAAGAAAGTAAAAATGGTCTTACAATCATTGGGAAAGGAAGAGGAAGAACAGATGACAACAGAAGCTGAAGATGTACAAATCCGTTTCTGACCTACTAAGCAAATTAGGGCTGGATCTGCCCATTCCTGTGCCCACTGACACACATGGCAGCAGTTTGGGTGGCGTCACACTCCTGTCCCTTTCCTTCTCTGGTCCAAGGGACTAAGGACCAAAAGAGTTCCCTGTAAGGATGTCAGGAAAGGAGAAAGGTGTTTTCTCTGTTTCCATGCCCTTTGGCAGGTGGAGCTGGATGGCTCATGGACACGGAGTGTGCGTGGACAGGACTGGGACGTTGTAGGTGGGTGGTGGTGGGTTCTGTCTGTTTAGTAGACACATGGTGAGGAAGAGCCTGAAGCTCTGTTCAGAGGGAAGTTGTGAAACTGGAAGTGAAAGGCATGGGGCTGGAGGGATTTTGTGAAATCGTAAGTGCCTGAGGTGTTGAAGGACTCTGCTGAAAGCCTGTGGGGTGTGAAGGTGCACTGAAAGAGCTCCTGACCCCACAGCTCTGTATTGAGGGCAGCACAAGCAGGGTTTGGGCATCTGGAACTTCTGAAGTGGGAAGTTTGGGTGCAAGGTAGGGTGAAGCAGTGGGGACTCCATAAGGTGCTGAACTGTGCTGGGAGAGGCTGTGGGTCAGAAGAGGACCCACTGTGGTGATGCATGTGTGACAGCTGGGCAGGGACAGGAGGGACTGAGAAGTGCTGCGGGAGGTTGTGAAACCTTCAGCAAAGATGTTATGGGAAAGGACTTAAAATTTCCCTACATGAGCAGCACTAGAACCTCATCTTCAGGGGCTGTGAAATCAGAGCATCTCAGGGCCTCCAGCAGGGCACAACACCAGTGCAAGGTTTGTATGGACAGCTCTTGCAAGAACAGCTGAGGAAGGGAGAAGTAGTAAAAAAAATTATGTTTCCATGACACTGCAAAGAGGGGAGGGGGAAGTGGTTCAAATCTGGGTGATCATACACACACAGAGGAGGTATTTCCCCCCATGAGTGATTGGCTGCCTGGATGGTCATGCTGAAAACACCACGGCTTTTTAAACAGTGGATGCCCAGCCCAGCACTGCAGGATGACGCAAGGACTCGAGCTACACCCCATGTCACACAATCCAGGGGACAGCATTGCCAGGCACAGGCGCTGAAATTCCCAGGAACGCAAAAAAGGTGAGAAATTCTGAGATGGGTCTTTGCTGTTGCATGCTGATGGTTTCTATCAGGCTTTGGGGAAGGGAGGAGAAACAAAAACAATGGAGGGGAAAAGCTCAAATATTTATTTCCTTTGCTGGACAGAAATTTGCTGTAGGTCAGGAATTGATGATAATCATTTTCAATATAAGGAAAGCTTCATTCCAGGGACTCTTTTCCCTGTACAAGTGCTCTTGAACTGCTCTAAATGCACCTGTGTAATATAAAAAGTCATTACTCAGAGACTTGGCATTACAACAGCATAACTTGCTGTCCATAGTCTGAGACATCTTTGTGGTGTCAGGTTGTTCTGCCTCAGGGACTACAGGCAGGATTTGCAGGCAAACCATAGGGAGAATGTTTAATCTCACGGGAGAAAAAGACCACCTGGACTCAGGCTGCTGCTGTTTAAGGAGAGCTTTCACTTACTAGTTAAGGAAGAAGATTCATGTCTTGAATATGTCTTGGAGACAGGAATTCTGTCTTTCCACGGGAATATGATAAATAAATGAGAACGATGAGTGACTTTTGCAGTGTTCTTCTCCACTGTCTAGTCTAGTCTGCAGAACTAAGAGAAGGATTTCATTACTTCTGTTACAGCAGAAGGCAAAACTATTGATGTTTTGTCATTTACCCTTTGCAGCCATTTCTGTTCCTGGCAGTCTTTATGTACATACAGCACCTTCCAGTGCCTAAAGGTGCTCCGAGACAGCTGGAGAGGGACTTTGGAGAAGGGCCTGGAGTGACAGGACAAGGGGGAATTGTTTTAAGGTGGAAGATGCTGGATTTGAATTAGATCTTGGGAAGAAATTCTTCTCTGTGAGGGTGGTGAGGCACAGGTTGCCCAGAGGAGCTGTGGCTGCCTTATCCCTTAAAGAAGTGTCCAAGGCCAGGTTGGCAGGGATTTGGAGCAGCCTGGTCTGTGGAAGGTGTCCCTGGCTGTGGCAGAAGGTTGGAACAAGATGAGCTTTAAGATCCCTCCCAACCCAAACCATTCCATGATTCTATGACATGATCAATGGCACAAACCCATTTAACATTGGGAAATAATCACCTGTCATTCCCTGAATCCCCAGTGGAGACAGATGCACCTGTGGGTTGAGACAGAGCTTAGATGACACTCAAACGTTCACACCCTCTTCAGATCGAGTGGAAATTTGGTTGCACAGAAGCCAGGAAACCACTTAACCACCGGGCCTTCCTCTGTTCTCGCAGCAGAAAAGCTGCACAGAACTTGAGGCTGTTTCTGCTAATTTCTGAAAAAATGATCATTTGTGGCCACCTCTGGAGCAGGTTGTGAGGGAGGAACAGTCACAGGGCTGCTCTGCAGAGTCTTCATGTTAGAAGTGCTCAAGGTGCCATAAGAGCTGAGGATGGGATCATCCAGCTCTGCAGTGCCAGAAGTTCCCTGGTTTCAATCAACCCTAAAGGAAATCATAGAATCCTCGAATAATTTGGGTTGGAAGGGACCTTAAAGCCCATCCAGTCCCACCCACTGCCATGAGCAGAGACACCTTGCAATAGCCTTGGTTGCTCCAAGCCCCATCCAACCCAGCCTTGAAATTCCCTGCACCACACACTTCTTTTCCCTCTGTCCATGGGGTCAGCATGCCTGGGGTGCTGGGATGGAACAGCAGTGATTCAGTCTGTCACATTCTGGGTGCTTTTGGAAGTCTGTCTCCAAGTGTGCTGCTGCACCACAAAGAGAGAACAGAGGATTCATGCTGGCCATGCAGTTCAGTGATTCACATCTTCCCAGAACCCCCCATTTTTTGTTCCTCTCCTCTTTTTATCTTCTCTGCCTTCCATGTCCAAATTAACAGCTGGTAGGGACACAGCAGAAAAACCACTGTATTTGTTCTCATCAGAACAAAAAAAAGCTGTTAAACACATTTTTTTTTTCTCTCCCAAGATTATCAATCAGATCTAATTACCATGGGGAAGGAATCAGAGACCTAACTCATGGAATGGTGTGGAAAAGTTATCAGAGCCACAACTCCCATGTCCTGTGAGGACGAGATAATTTGTGGTTTCTTACATGTGGTCCTTGCAGTTTCTGAGGGAGAAGCTGAGGGCTCTGCCAGACCAAAATGTTTATTTGTTACTGTATGTGGGACCCAGGAGAACCACATCAAATGACTTTATTAAAACAGAAATCACTCGTCAATATAAAAGACTACCAGTTGTTCTCATGGTATCACAGAACTCCAGAGCAGTCGAGAAGGGACCTTAAAGATCATCCAATTCCAAGACTGTGCAATGGGCAGGGACATCTCCCACTATATCAGTTTGCTCCAGCCTGGCTTTAGACACCTCCAGGGATGAGGCAGCCACAGTTTCTCTGGGCAACCTGTGGCAGAGCCTCACCACCCTCCCAGGGAAGAATTTATTCCTAATATCCCATCTAAACTCACACCCTGTCAGTGTGAAGTGTTTATCCTTTGTCCTGTTACTGCAGGCTCTTGGTCCCCTCCAAACCAAATTATTTTGAGATTCCGTTAAATCAAGTTCTAACTACAAAGCCTTGGAACAAACCAAGGAACCCCCCTAGAAAAGTCATCCTGGAGTTACCACCTCTCCCTTCTCTGCTCCCAGGCCTGAATCATCCATTATGAGACCCTCAACCACACCAATCCTCCCTCCAACCACAGCCATCCAGGCTCTTGGGACCAACCAGAGCGGGGCTGTGGGACAACCAGAGCCATCCTACACTGTCCTCAAGTTCATGGAGAGCTTCTGCCTGCTGAGTGCTGCCTGTGGGATGGTGGGGAACGGCCTGGTCCTGTGGTACTTGGGCTTCCGCATCCGCAGGAACCACTTCACCGTCTACATCCTGAACCTGGCGGCCGCCGACTTCGGGTACCTGCTGTGCATCGCCGTGGAGACCGTGCAGTACCTGATGCAGTTCAACGTGGGCGTGCAGTTCGGGGTGTTCCTCTTCCTGGATCTCTTCATGTACGGCACGGGCCTGTACCTGCTGACGGCCATCAGCATTGAGCGCTGTCTGTCCGTGCTGTCCCCCATCTGGTGCCGGACACACCGCCCCAAGCACCTGTCTGCCATGGTGTCTGGCCTGCTCTGGGCCCTGTCCCTGCTCCTGAACACTCTGGGGTATGTTCTGTGCACTGTTCGCCCCTCTCCCAGGGTCTGCCGGCGCCTGCTCGTCGCCATCGGAGCCTTGGATTTCCTCGTCTGCGCTCCCCTCATGTTGCTCTTCAGCCTCACCCTCTTCCTGAGGGTCAAGTGCAGCTCCCAGCCCTTCCAGACAGGCCGGCTCTTCACTGTCATCATGCTCACCATCCTTCTCTTCCTCGTTTTCGCCGTGCCCCTCAGTGTTCTCATCCTCCTGGACTTCCTGGGCCACAAGTTCCTGTATTCCCCGGAGATTGGCTTTGTGCTGTCCTGCGTCAACAGCACCCTCAACCCCGTCATTTACTTCCTGGTGGGAAGCTACAGGGATCGGAAGTTCAGGCTCACCCTCAGGCTGGCATTCCAGAGGGCCTTCCAAGACTCAGCAGATGACAGAGATGAGCGGGAAACCCGGGACACGATAACCATGTCCTCCTAAAATCTTCCCTGGAATGTCTTGGCAGAACTGAAGAACTCTGAGATACTGGGGAAGGTTCATCTCACCTGACCCTCAGTACCCTCTTGGTAGATATTTTCGGTCATTATTTTAAGTCCCCATCTGTGGCACATAAGCACCTGGACCACAGGATTTATCTGACCTGTATTTAGGACACATTAAAAGTTCCTGTTTCTTTCCAATGACTTTTAAATAATATTCATTTGATAAGGTTGAAATGTCTTGGTGTCTGAATTTCATCAGAGAAATCCTTCTCAGGATAAATCTTTGTCATTCATAAACTCATAAATTCTCAGTGTTGCTTTTCACTCAGAACTCTGAAAATGAGGTTGGTACCAACAATCCTCCTGTTGGAAGCAGACATAAAATTTCTGGAAGGAGAATCCATCTATCCTTCTTAATTTGGAATTCCCATGTCTGAGCACACACACAGCTTTTTGTGGCTCACAGAGTCATTGTGGGATTCCTAATGTAAGCATTTCAAGGTCTGAAAAGATTCACATCCACCAAGTCCATTTTGTCTCTGAACCAGGGATGTTTCCACACCACAGAGCAGAAAAGGGCTCCAGCTCCCTCCAACTTGCTTTAAAAATTTATTCACCGAGTTTCATCCTCCCTTGTGTTGTATTTCAAAGAAATACATGACAGGAGATTATTATTTTATATTATTATATTGTTGCATGTTATTTTAATTTCCTCCAGGCCTTGGCAGAGTCTGCATTTCATTGCACATTGAAATGCATTGGGTTTGTTATTTCTTCCTTTAAACATCATGCATTATTACATCATGCATTGGGTTGTTATTTCTTCCTTTAAAATGACAGATCAGAAGCCATGGCTTTTAAATCTCCTTTACCAATAGAAATAAATCAAAGGATAGTGGGAAAAATACAGGAAACAGAACAAGGTAAATAAATACCCTGATTTGCAACAAATTAATCTCTAAACCAAATCCTTTGAGGGGCAAAGTGGGATTATTTGTGCTATCACATTATCTAACATTTATTCTTTTAACCAAAATTGTTAGAAGAAGTCAAAATGGGTAATTTTCTTTGAAAGACTTGCAAATTCATGTTCAAAATGTTCTCTTTTTGATATCTGAAATGATTTTATCATTGTGACAAACAAAACATTTTTGTATTGTTAAAAAGATGAGAAGTCTCTTTTTTGTTGTTGGGATTTTTCCCAAAGGGATAAAAATTGTATTTAAAGTTGTTGTTGTGGTTGTCTGATTTATCAGCTGATAAAAACACACAGAATATAAATTCAGATAAATATTTTTTTTATTTAAGGCACAGGAAGAACCTTCCAGTCAGTGTCTACAAAGGACAGAAAAGCCAAGTTTATTTTGTAACGGCTAATTCCAGGTGGCTTTTGGTATAATGCTGGTGAATAGGTGAATAACACTTCCTCCAATGATTCCAGAGGGAGCAGGACCAGCCACTGTATGACTGACCCAACTATTTTTGGGGACTTAGCACAGTAGGGATATCCTTCTTCATCTGACCTGTCCAAGCAAATGCTTTGTCATTTTCAATCTTTATTTCTACTTTCTCCTGTACATTCTTATTTTCTTTCATTCTTTCTTTCTCTGTTTCTCTCCCATTCATTCTCTTGCTTAGATTCCTTTTTTCTTTCTTGTACTTTCTTTATTTTTCCTTTCTTTATTATCTCTCTCTCCCCTCCTTTCCCCCTTTTTCCCTTTCTCTCTCTCTCTCACTTTCTCTCTTTTTTTTACTCTCGCTTTTCACCAAATTGCAATTTTCATCCATCTCTTAGCCCCTAAACCCCAAATCCCACCATCACCAACCCATCACCACCCCCTTGCTCTGCCCATTTTTCTAATCTTTTCCTCATCAACAGAGTTTATTCCCTATGAATGGGGCAATGAGGGTCATTCCATGGGGAATGGGACAGAGCCTGGCTACATTGCTTGGAGTCCCTTTGTCTCCATGCTTCTGGCTGTCTCTGAGGTGCCACATCTCCAGGTGCCACATGTCCAGAAGTGCCTCAGAGTTGTCACCTCCACCACAGTGTCCCCAGGGCCGTGGCTCCTCTCGTCACTCCCGGCTTTCTCCTCAAACACCCTCTGCAGAGCGACTCTGACGGAGCGCTGGAAGCGGTGCCGCTGGCAGCTGCCCACCAGCACGTAGATCACCGGGTTGAGGCTGCAGTTCAGCAAGGCCAGCAAGAAAGAGGGGTCTTCTGGGAATAACACACCGGAATCAGGAAGATTGAGGAAAACCTCCATGCAGAAAGGGATGCCGAGGGCGAAGAACAGCAGGACGTTGAGCAGGATGGCCACAAAGAGCCTCCCTGGCTGCCGCCTCCGGGAGCCACAGCGCAGCTTGAGGAACAGGAGCAGGTTGGAAACCAACATCATGAGGGAAAAAACCACGGAAATGGCGAGGGCTACACCTGCAAGGGCGGTCTGAGAGTCCTCAGTATAGGTGTAGGTGAGGTAGAGGGAGGAAACAAAGCCCCCTGCGAGGGCCCAGAGGGCCGTGCTGACTACGCCCGAGAGGTGCCGGGGGCGGTGGCAGCGGTACCAGATGGGGCAGAGGACGGAGACGCAGCGCTCCACGCTCAGGGCTGCCAGCAGCCCCAGGCTGCTCAGGTCAAACACGTGGCACAGGAACCCAAGGACAAACACAAGATGCCTAAGGTGATGAATGACAGGAAACAAAGATGTGCAGAATGCCACGAAGCTCAGAAAAGCCAACAAAAGCAGGAGAAACAGGAGGAGCAGGGAGAAGTCGGCAACAGCCAGATTTAGGATGTAGACCGTGAAAGGGCTCTGCTTTGTGTGGAAGCCCAGGAACCACATGACCACCCCATTCCCTGCCAGCCCACAGAGGGAAATCCCCAGGCACACCCCTGCAAAGGCAATCAGGGGGTAGGGAATGCTCGAGCATTCAGATGTGATAAATTCCTCCCAAGCCAGAGAGTCATAAAGTGTATCATTCATGGTGAGGTTTGTTGTGCTGTTCTCCTCCATGGTGAAAGATCCTGCTCCCAGCAGCTGCCTTCTCCCTTTCCCACCACCTCCTAGAGAGACATGGGGAACCAGAGGGAAAAGAGGGACATCAGTATTCCCAGTGCTTCTCATCTGTCCACACAGCCCCACGCCAGCACCAGGAAGAACCCCCACCCCTGCAGAGCCCAGGACAGGCTCCCACCCCTCCAGCCCTGACCCTGGACAGGAGGCATCTCCCACCAGTCCATCCCTGGACTCCTACCTCCAGTAGGAGCAGCGCTGTCACGGCAGCACCGGGAGAAAGGATTTGGGGATGGCTGCTGGAACCACTGGCTGTGCTTCAGCCTTGTCCCTCGTGCCTGGGTGCAGCCCTTGGCCCAGAGATCCCACCCCATGGTCAGAGCCTCCTCTCACAATCTCCCCACATCAGTGACAGCTTCCCCTCACATGTCCCAGGGGCGGAGATCTTGTCAGGAGGAGGTGGCCATGTCACTGCCTTCCTCTGCCACTCTCCAGTGTCATCCCACCATTCAAGGGGCTTTCACTGCATGTGCCAGGTGGTCCATCCATCCACGCAGAAGGGGATATAAATCATTCCCAGGGGTGGAGGATGGGAGAGGGATGAGAGAGATGACCCAGAGACCTTCATGAGTGAGAAACCACTGATGTGCAGACATGCAACAGCACAGATTGCTCAGTGCCTCTAGTGATGTGTAACTGGTGCTCAAAGACTTCTTCCAATTTCCTTCTGGGAGAAACTTCCAGGAGTGGCACCTTTTTCCATCTCCCTCTCATGGATGGATACCGAGCTTAAGTTCTCTCCTTGTTTCAAGTTTTGTCCTATCTCCAAATCCTGAAGCTCCAGTCTAGACACCTTGGAGAGCACATGGACCTTGCGCATTAACATATTTGTCAGTCCTGGGGATGACAAGCACAGGATACAGCTCCAAAGGAGATGGAAAACACATGAAGGAGGCGCAGAAAATAAGCAATAAAATGTCAGTCCTCATGCTGTGAAAGGCTGAGGTTGTGTGGCAGGAACCACTTGGAGATAAGAGTGCTTTGGCAGCACCATGTACCCCACAAACCTAATCTCTGAGGAGACACATGCCCATCAGGGGTGATTAGGCTGATGACTGAGATTAGATAGGACTGGATTAGAGGCTGTGGGCAAAACCCTCATGCAGTCCCGTGTCTGGGCACTGGTGATTTCCCACAGCAAGTGGGCACAAGGAACAGTGCTCATCCCCATGGCTGCTGCTCAGGGGCTCTAACTGGCATCTAATGAGGTTTGGAATTTCTGAGTGGTTCAGAAAACCCTGTAATAGCTGGAAGGATCAGAGTGGAGTACCCCTTCCTTGGACAGAATCTGCCCTCACCAGAGGAGGGTTTTGACCCAGGATTCCCAGCACCTGAGGGGACATAGTATCTATGCTGTCCTCTCATTTTTGTTCTTTTAGATCCAGTAAATGATGTTTAAAATTCTAAAGTCTGAGTGCCTGCATTAATGGGATCATAACAGATCAGCAGCTCTTCATGAAGACCTGGGGGGGAGGAGAGGAAGGCAGTGACATGGCCACCTCCTCCTGACAAGATCTCCGCCCCTGGGACATGTGAGGGGAAGCTGTCACTGATGTGGGGAGATTGTGAGAGGAGGCTCTGACCATGGGGTGGGATCTCTGGGCCAAGGGCTGCACCCAGGCACGAGGGACAAGGCTGAAGCACAGCCAGTGGTTCCAGCAGCCATCCCCAAATCCTTTCTCCCGGTGCTGCCGTGACAGCGCTGCTCCTACTGGAGGTAGGAGTCCAGGGATGGACTGGTGGGAGATGCCTCCTGTCCAGGGTCAGGGCTGGAGGGGTGGGAGCCTGTCCTGGGCTCTGCAGGGGTGGGGGTTCTTCCTGGTGCTGGCGTGGGGCTGTGTGGACAGATGAGAAGCACTGGGAATACTGATGTCCCTCTTTTCCCTCTGGTTCCCCATGTCTCTCTAGGAGGTGGTNTTCTCCTGCTTTTGTTGGCTTTTCTGAGCTTCGTGGCATTCTGCACATCTTTGTTTCCTGTCATTCATCACCTTAGGCATCTTGTGTTTGTCCTTGGGTTCCTGTGCCACGTGTTTGACCTGAGCAGCCTGGGGCTGCTGGCAGCCCTGAGCGTGGAGCGCTGCGTCTCCGTCCTCTGCCCCATCTGGTACCGCTGCCACCGCCCCCGGCACCTCTCGGGCGTAGTCAGCACGGCCCTCTGGGCCCTCGCAGGGGGCTTTGTTTCCTCCCTCTACCTCACCTACACCTATACTGAGGACTCTCAGACCGCCCTTGCAGGTGTAGCCCTCGCCATTTCCGTGGTTTTTTCCCTCATGATGTTGGTTTCCAACCTGCTCCTGTTCCTCAAGCTGCGCTGTGGCTCCCGGAGGCGGCAGCCAGGGAGGCTCTTTGTGGCCATCCTGCTCAACGTCCTGCTGTTCTTCGCCCTCGGCATCCCTTTCTGCATGGAGGTTTTCCTCAATCTTCCTGATTCCGGTGTGTTATTCCCAGAAGACCCCTCTTTCTTGCTGGCCTTGCTGAACTGCAGCCTCAACCCGGTGATCTACGTGCTGGTGGGCAGCTGCCAGCGGCACCGCTTCCAGCGCTCCGTCAGAGTCGCTCTGCAGAGGGTGTTTGAGGAGAAAGCCGGGAGTGACGAGAGGAGCCACGGCCCTGGGGACACTGTGGTGGAGGTGACAGCTCTGTGAGGCACTTCTGGACATGTGGCACCTGGAGATGTGGCACCTCAGAGACAGCCAGAAATACAGGAGCACGTGGGTCTGACCTCAGTCCTGTTCCTGTATTCCCCATGGAATGACCCTCAT
>WAAG01083945.1:17021-85534 GCA_013390105.1 Tichodroma muraria | reverse complement strand
TAACTCTTTTGTAATGTCTTTCTGCTCAACACACGACTACATGAGAAACAACACTAATAGCAGCACCTTCTAAGCTTTTGTCTCCAAGTCTTTTGCAGTTGAGCAGGATTCAAGAGGCTTAGAAAGTTACACTTGCAGCACTAAAACAAAAAGATCGCCAAGGTAACAGAGACAAGGAAACAATTCTCAGTGGTTGTGCTCTACTAGGAGACACAGAGTCTCCACAGTTACTCTGAAGACAGGAGCTGGCAATTAACAAGTTAGGGAGAGGTGAAAATGGTAACTGTCCTCTATTTTGTTTTTCTCTACACAAGAAAGACACCAGTGTTCGAAACAGCAGCAGCCACATCTGTTGCATCTTGCCCGGCATCATTTCCTTTTGTCTTCCTCTTCACTGATTCAGAAGCAGACAGAGTAAACTGAACAAAGTAATCTCTTAACTACAAAGGGGATAACGATTCAGGAGGAATTGAGATTTTCATTAGAAACAACAACAAATATAGAAATTATTTCCTAAACATGAGTTTCACATCTGCAAAAGAATGAAGTCACATAATAGGTAGCCCAGCATAATCTTAGAAAATATAGTCCAATCTACCTTTTGTGACACATAACTTATTTCTGCATGGAAGTATTATTAAACCTAGGCTGCATTAAGGAAAGTCATGTAGAGGTTCGCAGTAATTTTTGAATACTCTGCTGAAATATGCTTGGTGGAAAAGTACCAAAGTAACAAAAGTCCAGGTCTGAGGCTTGATTAGTGAAATATCCATAACACAAAAATTCTACTGTGATTGCAGAGAAACAGGGGTCAAATAGAAAACTACACGGTGATCTTCAATTCTAAGCACTTCCATTTGTTAGTCTATGCTTGAATGTTCTCAGAGATCAGAAAGAGACTTCTGAAAAATTACAAAAGACAAAACAAAGACATTTGTGATGGTTAATCCCCTGCACATTTACAGAACGACCAGATCATGTTTATTTTAACTGCTAAGTGAGCATTGTTCATCATCATTCTTTACCAGCACAAACAATTCTCAGTCTGTTCCAGTACAGAGGTCTGAAAGCTAATTTGCATATTAGTTTTCCTAACACATGGCAAGGAGTGACCTGCCATGTGAAAAAGGAGATCTACTGCCACTTTTCAGTGACAGCTACTCTCTCTCTGTTAACTAGGCTCAGGTTTACTGTTCCAGCTCACGATTCAAAACTTTTAAAATTTTTAAAATTCAAAATATATTTACAGTCAGAGTGCTTTAGAATGTTGAGAAAACAAGCTTTTCAATCCTCAGATAACAAGCTTGTCAGCTCATCACCCTTTGTTGCGTCAATTTCCCTCCCTTAACAACTTCTTGCCTCACCCTTTCAGCCCCCTTGACACTGCACTTTCTCTGTTTAAATAAACAGTGTCCCTCTCTGATAGAGAAATGTTCATGTTTGCATCAAAGAAAAATGCTAGACACGAGGAAGAAAAGGCAAGCTGGCAATAAGAGCCCAAAGAACACACATACTTCTTACAGTTCAACAGTTGAACTCTGCAAACAGTTCCTGATCAGATGAAAAGAGGCCTGCAGAAATACAGAGGGCATAGCCAGGCAACCTGGGTCAAATATGCAATTCTATGTAACAGCTGGTTTATCAGACAGTCTACTCCAATCACTGCATGCATGCAGCACACAGAGCACACACACATATGAAATCAAGTTAGCCAACAAGAGGACCAATTGTGGCTTCCAGATGCAAGAGCAGTTTTGCAGTAGTGCTGCAGATCACCTGCAGCAAGCGCAAATTTAGCTCTCACCTCACGCATCAGAGCCAATTTCCTTTGCTCCAAGGAATCTGCATCCAGTTGCTTTTGCTTCTTCCATTTTCTATTCAGTGCTTTCTCTTGGAGTTCCAGATGTGCCAGGGCTTTGTTTTTTGATTTGTGTATTTCACGTCGACGGAACTACAGAAACATAAAAGAAATTATTTCAAAAATAAATCTTTAGCAAGATTTGTAGGGCAAAGCTAATGAGCTCTTCTTGATTTTATTGTTCATGCACTGAACATTATTTATGTTAACTTCACAGTAGTGCCAATGACAACCTCATAAACACCCACAAGTGTAAAACGCCATCAGTACCAGCCAAATTTAAAGCAACTCCAAAGGTGAATGGGGAAAGTCTCAATTTCTGTCTGCCCTACACCACTGACTCGGCAAGTTTTCTCAGCTGTAGAGGGAGGCAAAACCCCAACACTAGCACCTGTAAGGTGCATAAAAAGACATAATGCATTTTCCTGATTTAACATTGTCAGTCACCAGACACGGTGCCTCCCTTCTTCTAACTATTAGATTACATATAAAAAATATACTTGAATAGTTTAAATATAAATTGAAGAAATTATATGTGTGAAGTGCTTGCTAAAGTCTCTAGAAGCTATCAAGTCAAACACTTGTAGAATCAAGTCTTTGCTACTGTGACCATCTGTCCTGACAAACCTGTCAAAACTCATAATAATAGCTCATACTGCCTCTTCCATCCTGCTAATTAGTGCTATCAAGAAAATGTAAATACACATTTAAATACATGTAAACACACAAGATCTTTTTCTTGCAAAGAATTCATGTACTTTGCAATAAACAGATCACTCAGTATAAAGAAATTATGTTCAATTGTTGAAATGAAAATTGAGTATTTTCAGAACTAGAGAGGCCCCTCAGATAAAGCACATCTTTCAGTCCTTCCAGCAGAGGTAAGGCCCTCAGCTAAACCACTGACCTTTCATGCATTTATGGTTTTACGCTTTTATGATGGCACGCAATTTATTGAAATAAAAACTGCAGCTCTTGCTTCCCAGTGGGAACAAGAAACTGAAACCCACCAACTGCTAGACCTGGGGATACTCGATATCATAAACAAAAAACTAGCACTAAAGAAGCAACACGTTCAGAAAAAGAGATTAAACATTGGCAGAGAACATCTCCGTAAGCATGGTAAGCACTTTTTTTGTCAGACGACCAGCTAAACGTCCTTGCCACAGGCACACAGCAGTGCCTGCTATTAAACTTACAATATCCTCAGGAGTTGCACGGTGCACTGTCAAATCGTGGACGGTGCTCTGTGAACAGGAAGCAGGGAACACGTCAAAAGGTGTCACTGAAGGCAAACTTTATTTTTTTTAAAAAAAAAAGTTTTATTAAAAAAAACCAACAAAACCCAAACAACTTTTAAATTGCAGTACGATTAGCCTAACACTATACTGCTGCGCACTTCTGCGGCGCTGCGGAGCGTTCCACCCTGGGCGAGGCAGCCACCAAAAACGACACCTCCGCCAAACCTGAGCGCGCTCTTGCCCCAGGAGATGCAGGAGGCCTGGCTTCTACCAGGGCCAAGGAAACCACGGGGGCAGTGTCCCCCTCGCACACGGCGCGTCCGCCCGCCCGAACCCACACGCAACCCGGGGGCTTCCACGGCGCAGCTCCTGCGGAGGGCGGTGGCTCCCCCAGCCGTGGGCACGGAGGCTCCCGGGCCTTCTTCCCGGCGGAGGCCACCCGGCCGCGGGGAGCACTTACATCCCAGTCCCGCTTGGCCGCCGCCGCCTTTCTGGGGCCCTTCCTGCCGGCGGTGCGGGGCCGAGGCCCGCGGAGCAGCGACATCGCGGCCGCGGGAAGGGGCGGGAGCGACGCTGCCGTCGGGACCGGTTTTGCTCGGCCCGCCCTGGGGGGAGGGACGGAGCGCGGCCTCCTCCGCCCGCCTCTTCCTCCTGCTCCTTTCTCCGTTCCCGGGCCGCGCTCCCGCCGCAGGAACGGCTCCTGCGGCCCGCGGGCTTTCTGTGGGGGAGCAGCCTCTGCCGCCGCCCTCCCTCAGGGCTGCGGGGGACACCCGCCACCGCCTCCTTTAAGTCGAGCAGTGCCTTGGCCGCTCAGCCCGCTCCAGCAGAGCTGCTCCCGGCGGTGTCGCTCGCCTTCCGTCTTGCCTCGCGTTAATTTTTCTTCTCGTTCACTTCGCCATCCCTCCAGGGGTAGACGAGGGTTATCCCTCCTCGCTGCAAATATCCTCCGGAGATAAGAGTGACCCTCTGAGGAAGCCTTGGAAGTTTCCCCGTGCGGAAATGTGTTTCAGATGCTGTTATAGGTGGTTCAGAGCAGAATGTCACACAAACCATGAAATTAATAAAGAGTGACGCTTGTTTAAATTTAACAAACAGATCTCGTTAGCCGTGCCACCGAGGAAGGGTGCACCTCTGTAGCCTCAAGGAATTCCTGGTTTCCGTAAAGCAACTGGTGGTTCTGAAATGAGTCATTTAGCTTACACATGGGTGCGATATGTTCCCTGCAGACTTACCCCAGAATATGCCACAGATCCTCCACTTCCCTGCCACGCAGGTGAAGACATGATGTAATTACTCCAAAAGGTTACATCTAACATTTTGTCTTACAGTGTGAGCATAATATTTTGTCTGTGGGAGCTGGAAAGTGAAGGTGTGAGGTTTATCAGGTCTTCAAAACTTTTTCCATTTCACCGAGATTTCCTGGTGCTTAGGGTCCCCATCAATGTAATTCTGACTTTACCAGCATCACTGTAAAAAGATTCATGTGAAGGTGCAGATGGTAATGGTCCGTGTATTGAGGGAAGGAACTGTTTCACGTGTGATATAAGGAGAAGATGAAAATCACGAGGGAAGAAAAAAGCATTAGAGAAATACTTTCAGCAATTGCCTCTAATGAAGTGCTGCAAATGTGGGGGTTGCACCTCAACTTCAGTTTCCATCTAGACACTCAACATAGGTACCATATGCACCTGAAAGTGATTGTCTGAGTTAAGCCTGTGGGAAGAGAAATCCATGCGAGGCAATTCATTAATTGGTGTTGGTCTGAAAATTTGGAAGCCGAAAGTATAAATCAAGGGCACATCTGGAATTCTCTCTTAACATGGCTTTAAATTGTCTTGAAGAACAAGGCCTGCTGAAGAAAAAAGCAATAAAGGTGTAATTGCGTCATTACATCATCTATTTTGAAACCTCTTAAACCTCTCTGCTCTTATTAATTACAATCAAACATAAATGTTAAATACCTAATACAAGCAAATATGGTACAAGCCAGAGACAATTCTCATTCAAGCAGTGTATTCTCAAACACTTTGCCCACCTATAGGAAAAGTCAGACCAGGTTCTATCAGACATCTTTAAAGTCTTTCCACATTTCACTTCTTGTTATTCACACTGCATTTTCAGCAGAGTCTGAAAATGTGGCATTATCTCTGCAGAATCCAGCTGATCATCTACAGCATCTGTTAACTCACAGAGGAGTTTACTTAAGACAGAGACTACATATATAAACCGTGATTTTAAATCATCAGGTTTCCAAACAATTTGGTTTGTTATACATTTATACTATTTCCCTTTTTGAGTTAGTATGATTTAGGGAATTCCTTTGCAACATCCTCTATCCTGGATATTTTTGCAGCCATGGTTACCAGGGGAAATGTAGTTTCCTTACTGGCTTGGCTTTATTTTTTTAGGGGTTTTTGTTGTTGTTGTTGTTTTATTGTTGTTTTTATTTTGTTCCAAACAGCAGTGAGATTTTCTGCTTTTGTGCTATAGAGAAAAAAAAAATCAACAAAAAACTCAGAAGCACGCTCTTGCGAGCCTCTCATCCAGCACAGTTCCTCCTTCCCTTGAGACACTCACAACCCCGGGCTTTATTTATACTGGAAAAATGTGTCCTTTTATGAAATATGTGCCCTTCACACAGCCAGAGAAAAGGCCCCAAGAGCATCATCCCCTTTTCTGGAGGTTTGGCACCCTGGGCTCATGGGAAGCTTAGAAACAGCACAGCTGAGGGCTGCCCCTCTTCCCTCCAGTGACTTTGGCATCAGGGCTGGGGGGAGGCTTCAGCAAGGGCTGTCTTCCCCCTCACAAGGCAGCTGCATTTCAGCTGAGGCTCTGCTCCTTGGCTCTGCTTGAGCTGGAGCTAGAGCCGTGTGGCAGCCCTGTCCTATGTCTGTATCCCTCTGGCCCAGACCTGCTAAACCAGCTTCCTGGCCAGACCTCAGGTCTGCCTCACTGCTGGGGACTTGCCTGCTGCTGATGGGACTGTGCCTGTCCCTGACTGCCATCACCAGACCTGAGTCACTAACTTATGTTGACCTCAGACCTATCCCATTGCTATTGACTTGTCCACCAATCTGGACTCTGTTGATTCCGTATCCAGGCCCTGCCCTGCTTGTCTTGCTCAGATTCTGTGGGACGGGGCCCTGGCTGGTGAGGTCCCTGCTCTGTCCCTCTCTCCCTCTCTGTGTTGTGGCACTAAGATCCCTGTCCCTTAGGGAGCATCTGGCCCTTGCTGGCTCCTGATGCAAGAGTACTGTGGCATATACAAGAAAAGATCACTTCCACTAACTCAGGCCCATGGTGTACCTGGATGAAAATAGTGTCTCTTAAAGAGATTGGTTCTTTCTTCCATAGTACATGCTGCCCTTCAAGAACAAAATCCAGGTGTAAGGAAAAGGGAAAATGGGCTGCTCATCTTTATCAAAGGGTCTGAATGAAGTGTTGTAAGTCAGCCAACCTCCATTTGTTATCTGGAAAAGTAATGAAACAAGCTGTTTGGCAATCAGTGTGCAAGCAACTAAGTAACACTAAAGCGATGAGCAGCAGGCACTCCACATTTGTCCAGAACAAATCAGGTCAAACTAACCTTATTTATTTCTTTGGAGATAACTGACTTAGTAAGTGCTGAAAGGAATAGGTGAAACATGTTTTGACTCCGTAGGGCTTTTGACCTATGATTGTCTTGAACACTACTCCCATAAAGGCAAATTGGTATCAGATGGTATTAACATGAGAGGAGTGTGTAATTTAAAAGCAATTCCCAAACCGGATCACTGGATATTTTCCTGTCAATAAGAAGGTATATCAAACTAAGAGATCTGATCTGTCTGCTGGGATTGTTTACTTTCATTAGCAACGTGAATGGTGGAGTTGACCTTTGACTTCAAACTTTTGCAAATAACAAGAAGTCAGGCAGTACCACGCCTTGGAGGCAAAGATTTGAACAAGGGTTTACCATTGCTAAATCACAGAAAGAGTCTCAAAATAGTGAGATGAAATTAAGATAAGAACAATGTATGACACTTAGAAAACTTGAATTCTCAAATTAAAAATGAGGGAAAATGTGTAGTCTCTGGTAAGATACCATAATGTACATCTAATCAGGGAAAGCACTTTAAGAATAGCATAACTCTGCATTGGAAAATGTGGGCTATATGGAGAGCCACTTTTTTGCCATGAAACCAACACAACTAGAGAGGGACAATGCACTGATACCCAATCTGAAATATGCATGACACCAAACGACGCAAAAATTATTTGCAGCTGCCTCAGCTACCTTGGTTTGCAGAACACCATCTTTGTGCCATCGGTCACATTGCTCTGAGTGAGGAGCCAGGCATAGCCCTTACCTGCTTCACCTCCTCCTCTTGCCTGAAGTCTCCTCTCTGGGACAAGATGAGTTTCCTAATGTCCTCCCAACAGCACATTCTAGATTGTTGCTGGGCCTGGTAGAGGGACCTGTGCATCTGCAGAGAGCAGTGAGTGAGAAAGGAGCTGTAGGGTTCAGGAGCCTTGGACTCCACAGGGTGGTAGGGAGGGGAAGCCACAAGTCTCTCACTGCTGCCACTGTCTGAAGTCCCCCAGGACAGGTCACGCCATGTCCTGTTAAGAGGCAAGATAGAGCCATAAATTCTCCTGGTCCGCAGATCATGATATTCCAGGCCTCAAGGCAAAATCTTTGTGTTGGATTCTCCATCTTCCAGCAGATCACAAGTGGTTTATTTTACCCTTAATGATACTTCTTTGGGCTCCGACAAAAGGCAGAGTGACTTGAACCCTGCTTCAAGACTAACAGAGCTGACTGACAATTGTTTAGTTTTTTCTCTTGGCAGAAAGCACACAAGGGCCCGAAGATCAAAATGGCAGTAACAAGGCATGCTGGCTTGTTTTGCTGAGCTTTGCAACTTCTCCTCCAAATCCAACAAGTGACCCCCCAGGAAATCTCTCAGCCTTGAAAACAAAACCCACAGCTTGTGGAAAGCTTCTGGGGCTGGAGTCACTGCACTTGGAGACTGCAGTCTGACTTTATAAAACTGTGGCTCCTGAAAATTTATCCTCAGCCTGAAAAACCCTTCTGATTGCTTTATAAGAAACACTCTATTTTCTCTGACTTAAAAGCATCCCTATGTCATGGGATCTGACACATTTCCTAGGTGTGTTTTCAATAGAAGACCATAGGAGGGTTAAGAGAGATCCTTTGCCTTTTCACAGCCCAACAGTATTGCTCTCATCTTGCTGAAAAGGTTAAGAGCATCACAGTGTATGCTTTGTAGCCAGTTCCATGGATGACGCAAAGAAGAGATGCACTAAGCCATTTTCAGATTAATGAAATTACATTTGCTGCTGCTTTTCGCACCTTTAGTCTGAACCAAAGGACGAGAGCATTTATCCCAAAGTTATTAGAAGTCAAAAACAAAGGTTAGGGAGCGCCCCATACAGGATTGCAGGTGCAAGCTGCAGCTCCAGCAAGCCGGCAGAATATGGAGCGAGGACGCCCCTAACGCGGTGGGCAGGGAGTGTTGAAGCCCTGCAGATGCTGATCCCCACGTGCCTGACGATGCCAGCGTGTCCCTGCGCTCAGGGCACGGCTCCCCAAGGGGAAAAGCGCTCTGACAATCGGCTGCTAAGCCGGGCTCAGAGTTTGGGGCTGGTCACAGAGAGGAGACCCTCCTCCCCTGGGCTGGCCAGCCCGCCGGCCGGCCTCCCTTGCCCTCCCCTCCCCGCCCCGCCGGCCGGCGGAGGGTCCTTCCCCCGGGAAAGTTGCTCGGCGTCCCCCGGGCGAGGGGCGGGGATGTGCGGCGCTGCCCCCGCCGCCTCTCGTCCGTGTCGCCGAGCTATTTATTCAAATCGCAGATAAAGCGCCTCGCCGCCCGCCCTGCCGGGGACGCGCGGTCCGGGCGCCCCGCGGGGCCGGCAGGACGGAGCCCATGGCCGGGAGGGCCGCCCCGGCCCCCGGGGCTCTGCNCGGCGCCGCTGCGGCTCCGCCGCTGCGCGGGAGCGGCCGCGCTCTGCCTCCGTCCTGCCCGCATCCTCCCGCCGCCGCGGTGGTCGGGAGCCGCAGTGCACCTGCGAGCTCCTTTCCACCCTCCCCGGAGGGGACGGGGCTCCCCGGGGCTGCGGGCTGGCAGGGTGCCGGCGTCCCAGGAGCTGCGGGGTGAGCAGGTGGTTTGGTGCCCCCCACCCCCAAAGGCAGGTTTGATATCTAGCAGTTCTAGCAGCAGAATGCGTTTAAAGTCTAGAAGGGAGTTGTGAGGATAATAGTACTACATTAAAAATAATTTAAAAAAAAAACAAAATAAAAAAAACCCCAACGGTGCATGTGTGCACTTAATAAGCCTTCTTAAATGCCGTTTTCCCCACTGTGCATTTCCTTAGGATCAGGGTGCTCCCCCCTGGTAGCCCGGGAGGTGAGGCAGGGCTGTGCAGGGGAGGTGTGTCATGAGGAGGCTGCAGGGCAGCGTGGCCAGGGCCATCTATCCATGGCTGTTTGATGGTGGAAAGAAACCTGTCATTTATGTATGCCCAGTTATTGAGGGTTCCCCCCTCCCCACTTTTTGTGTCGTGTTTATCTTAAGTAGCTAATTGGTACCTTGGAAACTCTGCCCCCGTTGTTTGGATTGGGCGTTAATTGCTGAGTAAGATGACCTGATGTACCAAAAGATGGTGAACTGGGTAGATGAATCTTCCCTCCTGGCCTCAGTCGCACAGAACAACAGAAAATGGAAACCATGTTTTTTTCCCACCCTGTATACTATGTAATAAAATGCACCTGGTATTTATGGGGCCAGCAGTTGGGTGTCTGGGCTATGATGCAACTGAGCCCAGCCTTACTTAACTGTTGGGTGTCACCAATAATCTCAGGAGGTCAAAAGCATGCTTTGGGCTTGAGCCTCCTTTTGGAAGCTGGTCGAAGTGTAAGTTAGGTTTCTTCAGGTGTTACAAGTATTGGGTGTTACGATGAGGGCCTATTGGCGGTCCAGATGTTGTCCGTGGCTTGTTAGCAGAGACAGCACTAATACTGACTTCAGTTAAAATTAATCTGGTTCCTTCAATTTAATGTGCTCTTTGAAGCTGCATGTTTTTTGCTGGACACCTTCTGAACAAAAAGCTTTTTCTCCTGGAGAGCTACAGTGAAAGCACAAGGGGAGGAGGCAGGGAGGAAGCACATGGATGCTCAGTGGTGCTCGCAGGTACCTAAATGCAACTTCTGGGCTACTCGTAGACACTAAGCTGTTTCTGTGGCTATGAAGTACAGGCTGCTTGGCACAGACTACTGCCTTACTAAGCAGGAGCTTTAGTGGACTAATCTCCATGGTCCTGTATGCTGGAACATGAAGTCTCTGCAGAGATAGGGTCAAGAGCGTATCTAAGAAGGGAAAATTCAGGTTTGAGATTTAATTTTTTTTTTCAATGCAGAACTCACCAAGGACTGCCATGAATATGCTAAGAGGGTCAGGCAACCAGCTCCTGCTAGGAGAAATGTTAGGAAAACAAAAATTCTTTATTTGAGGATGGACTTTTATAGGAAGTTTTCTGATGAGGGATGCTTCATCAGAATAGGTTCTGATGGTAGAGAAGGCTCCAGAGAGATTTCATTATGGCCTTTCAGTGTAAAAAAGCTTATAAAATGATCAAGAAAAACTTTTTACAGTGTAATGACAGGACAAGGGGGCAACAGTTTTGAACTGAAACAGTTTAGATTTGGGTAGGACATAAGGAAGAATTTTTTTATATGGTGAGGCACTGGAACAGGTTGTCCAGAGAAGTTGTGGATACACATCATTGGGAGTGTTCATAATCAGGTTGGATGGGGCTTTGAGCCACATGATCTAGTGAAGATATCTCCCTGCCCATGGCAGGGTGTTTGGACTAGATGATCTCTGAAGATGATCTTCCAATTCTGTGATTCCTCACTGAGCTCCACAGGTGTCATTTCTGAGAGGAACCAGTGGAAGCTGGCAAGAAGGTGGCTGACCTGGTTGGGGTGATTGGCTGTGGCTGTGTGCAGGCCCTTTCCCAGCTGTGGCCCTGAACCCATGAGAGGAAAACACGTCTGGATCTCCTCCTGCTGGCATGGTCAAAGGTTGAGCTGTCTTGGTGTTCCTGTGTCTCCCTGTTGTTGAGAATTGCTCAAGATTTAGAAGCTTGGTAGTGGAAATCTTGGCTTTAATCACCAGGTTCTTGTGAGCAGGGTTTTCTTATGCAAAAACTGGGAAAAACGTTTAGGGACATGCTGTCTTCTTGGTGTTCGGTCTTGTGAAGGAATGCCAGTCCTTCGGAAACTCAGTGTATCTGTCGTTGCCTTTTGCTACAGTCTTAATTAAGCCTTGAGCTCCTAGTGAGGGAATACCCGTCAATGTTTGCCAGTTGCCTGCTACTTGTGGGCTCTCTGCTCTTCCTGGTCTTTTTGGTCTCTTCCTGTCTCTGTGCTGATGGCAGTTTAGCCAGAAGCCTCTGATAACTCAAGGCAGATACCACATGGGCGATTAACCTTAGTTACAGAAAAGTTAATTGAATAAAAAGATCATTCCCCATATGGAAGGACTGCAGTGGATGAGTTTAATTGCTTTCCCCTCTGAAACAAAGTCAGGTCTGGAGTGATCTGGCTCTGAAAACAGGAATTTGTTTTCATGATGCTGTAAATTGTGCTGTTTTCCCCTCTGCTGCTGTCTCTCATGAGGCCAGGCATACAAAGCAAGGGAAAACTTGGGGACAAGGACAAAATGTGAGGGCTGGCTTGTGATCCATCAACCCTCTGTAAATTTTCTGGTTACTGATGTGCTATGGCTGCACAGGCGCGTTTGAAAATGCAGCTGAATAGAGCAGTGCTTGAATGATGGATGAGAGAAAGGAGGGAACAAGACCTTTTCTCCTGTGTGGTGCTTTAGAGACTTGCTGCTTTCTGAAAAGTGTTGTGATTGCCTGATCTCAGAGGATGTTCTTCATCCACATCATCATCCTCACTCCTTAGGATATGGGAATGCGTGCAAGACGGGAGGGAAAAAGCGAGTCCCATGAGGGTATTCACAAGCAGAGATATACAAGGTGAAGAAACCACAACTCAGGGCTCTGCAGCAGAGCTGCTTTGAGACATGTGGCTTCCTTTCTATACAACTTGTGGGTAAAATGGAAATGATGATGTTTATGTGTGGACCAAATCACCTAGCTGAAACTTCTGTGTGCAAATACCTTGCCATGCCTCTTCTCTCTGTCTGTGGAGGGGGAAAAGCCTTCCTATGTGCTGTGCAGAAACACTTGTCTTGAGGCAGGAGAGCTGACAGTCTTTTATGTACTACAATTTAGCCATAATTGCTGAGGTGGAACTGTGAAAGTAAAGCTGTGCTGAGGAGAAGCACAGCCACCTCTGCTGCAAAAGTCTTCAAGAGCTGGCCTGTGAACAAAGGCACAATGACAAACTCCTCCCTCATCGTGGTAATTCTTGATTTGTGGCGGGGTAGTCTTACTGCTTTTTGAATTCTCCTTTTTTCCTTCTAGCTGCTCTTGGAAATTTCCCTTCCCATACACCTGTCTGTTTAATTTTTAACTCTGAGCGTAAAAAAAATATAGTAATAAACCCAAGTGTGTCACTTGTTACTGTGCCCTCATGCTTTAACAGCAAAGGCAGATGTGCAGTGTTAGAAATCTGGTGAACAATTAGTTGGGAAAACAGGGTTATTTTATTTTAGGATTATTTACACTGGAGACATCCAGGAGGGGGATAAAAAAAAAGCATGCTCATTCCACATGTTCAACATGACCCTGCTTGGGAGGGAGAAAGGAAGGAGACCTTTGCTGATTTGCTGGAACTGCATGTGCAGTGCCTTCCTGCTCAGAAGACTGAAAAAGTGCTGTAGAATGTTTCTGCTGGATTTACCACTGACTGGAGAAGTCTTTATATAACAAGTAAGAGAACCTGCTTAGTTCTATGTTTGCAGTAATACCAGGGTTTTCAAAAAGAATAGTGTGTGAGTACTGATGGAATTAAAAGTGAATGAGACTTAAGATCTGGCAGTTGCTAATGGTTAATTTGCTGAAAACACAAATTGCACTAATATTGTGCAGGTTGGAATGTCCTGTACCAAATCGTAAGTCCAGGAGAATGTCATAAGGAAGAAGACAACAGAAGTTCTTTTTCCTCATTGGAGCTCAGGTCGGCTGAATGTATGATTTGGGAAATACTTGGACTATATTTAGAAAACCAAGCATCTCTGAAGAGAACAAGTTTCCAACTTTCCATTTGTAGGCAAAGCTGCTGCAATCCGGACACAGTTCTTGGATATTCATGCAGTACATGTTGGTTGCAATGAGCTCCAAAGCTGAGCAGTGGGCTGCACCTATTTTAAGAGAAAGAGTGGGTGCTATTTCCCTCCTCCTCCCTTGCCAGGACTAGGAACAGAGCCCCAGTCTCAGTTCCCATATGGCCCAACTTATCATAAATTGTGATTGACAGTTGACTGAGCTGTGGCTTCTCTGCTGAGCAGTTGTGCAGTGTGGGGATGTGTAGCCCTGGAGTGAGTGTCTTGTCTGTGAAGTCTCTCTGAGGAGTGATGGGTAAAAAATTACCTTCAGTCTATGAGAGACTGTGTGCTGACCAGGGAGGGTTGCTACCATCGTTACCCTTCCTTTCTTCAGAGTTGCAGATAGGAAAAAGTTGACTGTCCTAAAGGAAGAGTGGTATCAACACTAGCAAGAAGATCAGAAGTCTTCCAATTACGTGCCTTAGATTTTGTGACCAAGTAAGTGCCTTTTCCAGCCAAAGAGCATGATGCATTTGTATTCCTCTGACCTCTAGTGAATGGGTCTCGTTTCCTAGGTGTGGATGGTAGTTGCACTTCTTTTCCTTTAGGTAAGAAGCCAGAACAGGAATTCACCCATATGTTCCTCTGGAGTTGTATGATGAGTCACTCGCTCAGACCAAGGCCATCTGTCCTAGCTGCAGGGAAACTTCTTGACACAGGGCAACCTGGTTTAATAAGTGGCGGTGATCAAATCTGTGTTTGCTGTTCTCTGCTGTTTGACATGCTAGTACAGGTCTCACTCCAGCAGCACCCATGTCTACTATAACAACTCTAAGAGCAATTTTTTCACCTCTTGCTTCTGAGCTGGCTTTGGGTTTCACATGTAGGACCCTTCAGGCTGGAACTAAACTACCTCAAAGTATTTCCACAGTGTCCTGCACGTGTTCTCCATAATGTTAGTCTTGGCTCCAGCCCAGCTTTCAGTCCACAGCTACACTATGCATGCAATAAAACTTTAGTCTACTGTTTGGAGGAGGCTGAGCCTGAGCTATAGTGAGGACAACAGGTTAAGTTCTGTCTTTCCTTAATGCTGAGTTGGAAGTCCACCAGTTTAGCCACAAAGATGCAGGTAAAAATCAAAGAAATTGGGAAAATTACAAATACTTGCATGAGAAGATCTGATGTAAGTAGAGCTGCTGTTATTACAGGATCTCCAGGGCCTGAGCACTGTTGCTCTTTGGTTGCTGGCTCTGGTCTGTTCGCCACAGGACACTGAAAGAGCCTCAGCACACCATTTCTGGAACCTAATAGTAAATGCCTTATGTGACAGGAATGTAGGCACAATGTCAAATCCAAAAAAAAATCAAAGCAAATTATAGTATATGATATCTGAAGCCAAGCAAGGTTCAACAGAATCCCTTTGGAGTAGCTTGTGTGTATAATTTATATTTCTTAAAGAAAACAGCCAACCCCAGGAGGTGACAGCGTAGGCAGTGTGGAGCACACAGCACTTGGAATGTGCTTGCTGCTTCTCAGTGGGTTCTCTTGAACACTCCTCACCCTGCCTAGGGTCACAGAAAAAGCTTTTGCTTACAGGGGAAAACAAAAGTAAACTATGAGAGAAATTGCATAGAATGTACTAAAACCGCTAACTTGACTGTTGTTTTTTGCTTCAGAAAATACAGTCTTGAAAACTTTGACAAAAGTGGGATATCTTACGTGAAAGAATGGTGTGGGATGTGGCTTTGCTTTGGGCTGGAGATAGAAGCAACTGAGATCCCCTCAAACTTAAATTATTCTTTATCTTTCTAGGATTTTGCACTTTATGGGTTTCCCTACCTAGGAGGCAAAAGGAGAGTACATCTTGACAGGGGCTATCAGTTTGCAGGCTTTAGGGAAAAAAACCTGAAAGCTACTCTGGTTTCTTGCAGGGTAGCCCGCAGGCCTTCAGATGGTGACTGCGGTGCTGGCAAGAATTTTATTTTTATTTCTAATGTGTAAGCTAATGCTGTCAAGCTCGATAACTTGTCCTTGAACTAAAGCATCTCTTTTGAATTTGAATGTTGTTCTAAATCTTAGTCATTCTCTTCTTGTTGGGCTGTGTTTAAAATCAAAGCTGATCAGGTTTTGTTGTTCCCTCCCCAGCCTCAAGATGTTTAGATTAAAAAAGAAAACAAATTCTGAATAAGAGGAACTTCATCAAAATGCCTCTCCTCAATTTGAACTCTTTCCAAGAACAGTGCAGCAAGTTATTGTACATTTGCATTGTAAGTAGAGGCTGAAATGTCCTCAAATGACTTGTGCAGAAGTTGTTGGTAGGGAGGTAAGCTTTTTCTGTATGAACCTCATCTGCTATTTCAGGGGATGTTTAAGGAATCGAAGTGCAGACTGTAAAAGGTATATTGCAAGGGTGTGCCATCTGCTCAGTTTGAAAATATAGTTTAGGTACATTTGCATAAGCAAACATAATTTTGTGCTGTGTGTACTTGGAGAACCACAGAGGATTTCAGAAACAGCCTTCCTTACTTTTTTACACTGATGTTTTTCCTTTGAGCATGGAAATAGCTACTTCAGTGTAGTTTAAAATAAATGGAAAATGGTTTAAAAAAAAGACATCATGCATTACGAGAGGTTATTCAATCTACATCCAAAGTGTTACTGAGGTAAAGAACTTGAGAGCCAAGAAAGGACCAGGTGTCTATGTTCTGACAGCAATCCCTGGAGTTACTGCCGGGAGCTTGGAGTTACAAGGTTACAATTTGGAAAGCTTGTAAACCTTTTTGTTTCAGGGGTTGGCCTGGCCCAGAGTTCCAGCTGCTGTGGTTTAGGAAGATGCAATTATTGCCGAGTAGTTTGTTCCTTAACTGACTTTTCAAAATAGGGTTTTTTATTTTTAACGTCTTCCTGAAGCCTGAGGGTGTTCAGAAAAAGGAACCTACTTCATCCAGCATAGCAACTCTCAGTTTCTCCTTCTGGCTGTCCCTGGAGACTCCCTGGTGACATTGGTTAGAGGACAAAATTTCAATAATGGAAAGAGATAAATACTATCATGTTTTATACTTGTCTTACTTCCATTTATGCTTCACAGATATTGTTGCAAACAAGTGAACTCATGGGAAAGTCCATGGCAGACTGTGAGTCCACATAGCACATTTGCACAGAGCGAAACATTTAAATGAAAAATACTAATCCTGGAGCAATTATGTTAATGTTTTCAAGGCTGTGCTTGACATACCCAGAGTCTGTCTCTTCGTTTATGCTGTTTCGGGTATTTAATACTCCTGGCAGCAAAGCTGGAAGAAAACTGTGGGCCAAGGTTATTTGACAGATTGCTTTTGGCAATTAAGACTTATTGACATTGGAGCGCAGAGAAAGGCTGAAAGGGAACGATCCTCTGAGCTCCACTTGTTTTGCTGTCAGCCAGGAGTGGTGCTCACGTCTCATGAGACGGCAGAGAAGAGGTTCTCTAAAACCTGTCGCTGTCTCAACTATTTTGTTTCCATGTCTCAGCTTCCCTATTGCCTTGTCAGGGGAAGATCAGCAGAGTTCGATGCTGATGGGGCGTTCATTCACTGCCTCGATTGCTCTAGTCCATCTGGCTCAATCCCACTTCACCTAGTTTCAGGGTTTATAGAAAAGTGAAGCACTTCTTTCTTGTGCGACAGCCGGCAGCAGCAGCTGTTCAGCGTCTTTTGTGCACGTGTCCTGCGCTGAGACCTTCCGTGGCGAGCAGCAGTCCGTGTGTTTGCCTGCCGGATGTGTTCCCTGCCCACGGGCTTGGCCTGCTGCCTTGGCAGGCCCACAAGCAAGGACTGGTAATCCCAACAGGCTCGCAAGGAGCGGCTGGCGTGTGGGCGCGGCGGAGAGCGTGGTGGAGCCCCGGTGTGACTCAAAGGCTTTGCTTAGCAAGAGCTTTTGGAAAGGAATCCATGGTGAAGCCCTTGAAAACCTTTGCTTACAGAACAAACTGTTGTTGCAACCTCCTGCCTTGCCCTTAAATTCACGTCCCCACGGTCTTAAGATGATGTGTAATCTCTGTGGGGAAATGCAGATTTAATAATCAGTCCAAGGATACTTTCATGTCAACAAGAGCCTGGTTCATTTGGCTTAATGTTTGCAGCCATGTTGGTTCTGTTCAGCTGTGCGAATTTGGGGCTGGCTCGTTCTGCCTGTTCCCATCTAAAAAATGGAATTCAGTTGTACTTTTTTTCCTTTCTTTTCTTCCCTCCCCCTATCTCCATGGTGGTGGTGGAACTGAAGTACAAATATTTGTCTTTCCTGGTCTAACACGTTTTTAGACAGAGCTGAGAGCTCTCTCTTTGTTCAGCTGTCTTATTGCTCTGTCCACGTTGAAGCACAGGAGAAATTTCAAGGTCAGTCATCTGAGAAACAAGACTATCATGAGCGTGGCTGGTGAATAGCCCCTGCACACGGCAGAGCCTCGGCACTGGGAAAGAATGTGAGGAGCAGAAGTCTCTGAAGCAGTCCCGACCCTGCCTCAGCCCTGCAGCACAAAAGGCACCAGTATGGTTATTGCTGACAAATATTTGTGCAGGACCTGCCTTGTCAAAGGGAGCGTTTGGTACACGAGTTCCCAAGATGAGGGTTTCAGCCTGGAGGGTGCAGAGGAAATCTGGCAGTATACTGTAATACCAATATAGCCAGCCCCTTACTGTGAGTGTACAAGGAAGGGAAGGTGCAACTAGTTTTCTGTGGGGCTGGCAATGATCTGCTCCAAAATGAAGTCCCTCAGCAGTAATGGCAATGCAGGAGTGGCAGCAGCCTGGTCGACCATGTGACTGCCCAGGCAAAACTTCCTCATCTCATCGGTGCAAAGTGAGTGGGGATGGATGCAGAGAGGGCTCATAGTCTTTGTGATTATTATAATTTTAAATTAAAACACTGCTTTTTCACTGGGGTTCCTCCTGTCTCTACATAAAGTTTTGTGTTCAAAGGGAGAGGTGGTATGTGTGATGGGAGCACTGGTTTTGTGGCAGGGAAGGGTTCTTGAGTTAGAACTGCTTGTTTTTAAAATGAAATAACCTTTGGAAAGGTGTGGAGGGGGAAGCATGTTTGAAGTAAATAAATCACTTTTTTTTTTCTTCATCTCCTGCTTTTTTTCACTCTTCTAAAAATATTTTGCTGAAGGCAAATGCCAAATGCTGGCTTTCAAAGGGAAAGATGGGATTACTAGCATTGGCTCAATAGTGAATTCATTAAATCTGTAGCATGAAAATGTATATGTTGTCTATATCAAGGCGGGAGAATCTAGAAGCAAAGCATGGATTAAAAGTTTAAGGTAGGTCAAATAGAAGAAGGCCTAAAAAAGCATAAACATCCATTCATAAGAGTTACATTTTTATCCCTGTCCCTTGTGATGCTCCTGCTAGACAGTTCACCCTGCTGGGGAAAATACCTTTCTCCAAGACACTAATTAGGGTTCCTTCTAATCTGTAGCACTAAACTGGAGAGTGAGTGACAACAGACAAAGAGAAGCCCTGGTTGCAGTTAAATGGTAATTCTTCCTGCACTTTCCCAAGCTTCCTCAGAATTGCACCTACATTTTGCTGGACTTACGCCCAAGCTTATTTCCAAAACCATTAATTGGGAACTTCTTGTGCAGGTTTGGCCAGCAGGCAAATCCCACCTGTTTTATTGCAGTGTTTGGCAGAAATAGCTGTTGTATAAGAAAGATGCCCATCAACCAAAGCTGTTGGGAGCTGCTGCTGTATCCCTGAGGTCCTGTGAGGGGAGAGCAGAGCTGCCCCCTGGGATTGGGATCTGGCCCCTCCACTGGAAGTGCAGTGTCTGCCCACAAGAACTGCTATGGTGATGGCAGCAGGGTAAATAACTAGATAGACTGGAACCTCAATTGCCATCTGTCCAGCTTCTTAATCACCCTGTTTGTTTCCTGGATTTCATAACAAAGGTGTTGATGGGCTTAGGCAGGGTGATGCTCCTGATTGATCTGGGTATGTGCAAATGTAGGAGGAGCAGAGGAATTCATTGCAAGTGACTTGTTGGTATATTGAGGTGAAACTTAAAGTACACTGGGATCTTCTTAATGAGCTGCTCTGTAACTGTTACTTTTGACTTTCTGATGTTCCTCTCTGTTTGAATGTGGCCTGGGAAGCAGCTTTGCCTGTGTAGAGTGCAGAGAGAAAGGTGAGGCAGGGGGGGAAAGAAGTGGAGTGGGATCCCATCTGTGAGCCCATTCTTAGGCCTTAGGTGGTCCTGCCTTGATGCAGCTGGATGTTGCCCCAGATATTATCAGACCAAAAAGAGCTCAAGGCACCTGAATATAGACTTTTTAGGGGAGCAGGGCAAAGGAGCTATAACCGGCTGTTACAGAGAGCAAGTACAGAGTGCTGAGCACAGTAAGGATGTAGAGGAGTCATTATGGTAGTAATATGGCACATGTCAGTTATCATGTGGGGAAGTGCTTAGATTTAAAAGAGTATTGAGTCTTGAGACTCTTACCTCCCTCACCTGATATTTCTATTTCCTACACGTATTATAAGATAATGGAATTAGAAGTGAAGCTGAATAGATGTTGTAGTGATATATAACCAGCTTAGTTTTGTGGAGAGAGGGAAACTAAATGAGGGGTCTGGCTGCTGGATCACAGCAGAGGGAAGGGAGTTTCTCCCACTTCTCAGGCTTGTCTCTATCAGAGCATTAATCACCAATGCTTTTGTTTCCCTTCCCTTGCCCTTCTCTGGGAGAGATGGGAAACGTTATTTTCTTGCTGAGGATAGTCAGTCGTCATAACAGGTCTCCCAAAGAGGTTGTGGAGTCTCCATCCACGGTCATCTGGCTCTAGGTGATCCTGCTTGTGTCCAGTTCTGGTCTCCCCAGTATAAGGAAGGTATGGACTTACTGGAGCAAGTCCAGTGCAGAGCCACAAAGCCAATGAAGGCTCTGGAACACCTCTTCTACAAGGAGAGGCTGAGAGGGCTGGGAACGAATTATACTCATTTAAAGTACTCATACTCATGTACAATTAAGAAAACCTGACTATCTGAAATATATGCATAACTCATTCCTGCATTATGTTTGTATTCGTGAGTCAATGGAGAAGAGACTTTCCCAGTCTCTGGCTTGTATTTATGGATAGTTGAGGATGCATAGGCTAGTAGTGCTATTTGCTATGAGTTTGGTGTGAGCTCCCCATTGCACTGAGCTGATGTGCTGAGCCCTGGAGGGTTCACAGAGCCATGTCCAACCCGAGGCAAGTGAGAATCACTGCACCTGTGGAGGTGGGCTTGCTTGAACTGTTTCATGGGGTGAAAGCTGCTGGACAGGTAGCTGAATTGTGTCCTTTCTGCAGTGACAGTTGTTTTCCCCCTGGGTGGAGAACTGTTCCGTGTCCTTGCAGGAGACTGGCTTGACCGCTGTGCCTTCACCCTCCTTAGATTTGTTTTCTTGCTCGGTTCCAGCCGCTTCGTCCGTGCCCTCATTCCTTGTCACAGCAAACACCAACAAACAAGCAGGAGCTTGTTCAGCCCAGTCCCTGTGTTTCCAAGTTACACCAATGTGTGCTGGCTCAGCTCCCTCGGGGCAGCTACAGGGACTAGGGAGTCACCGAGTTACCTTCCAGTGCTGACTGTGGTGACACCCTTCAGGCGTTCCTTGTGCGTTTTGCTTTGTGGTGCTGCTTTTCTTAACTTTGTTTTAGCACCTTATGGTGAAATATACTTGGAAACAAGATTGCATATGTAGTTTTTGTGACTGGAAAGCAGGCCAAAAGAGCTTTGCAAAGGTTTAGAAGCCAGAATGCAATGGGAAAAGATTCTAATGTCTGCCCTTCTATTTCAAGGGGGTTTTAATTAAATTATTTGTGGGTTTTTTTGTTGAAGACCTAATTTTTTCGGAATTGGTGGTTGTCACCTCTGTATTATGGTGATTTCAGGAAAACTGATAATGATTATGGCGTCCAGGAAGGTGTTTTGTTATACTAGACTCAGCTCCCATGTCAGCCTAGAATAACCAAACAAGAATAAACAGGAAAGTCTTTGACTTGGAATTTCAGATGTAAGTTATTTCTCTGAAACTGGTATCCTCAGGATAAGAATAAGCTGCTGTCTCTGATAACTCTTGTTCTTCTACCTTGCTAATTCTCTATGTTCTTTTCAGAAGGTGCTACCTCCTTGTACTTTTACTCTTCTTGGAGGGTATTAAGTCAGAATATCTGTGAGACGCCTTTTATTGATCTAGTGAGAGTCCATTATAATCTTTCAGGATGTGGCAGGTTTAAAATGTGTATATATTATCTACTTAATATGCTTTCATTATTTCAAGGCCTCTAATCGAGATGGACTGTTTCTTATCATATGATGAGTTATGCACTTTTGTATTTTGTATTCTTGATCAGTGTCTACAGTTCTGGACAGGGAGCTGAAGGGATGCTGTTTTCAAATGGAAATGGGGACATTTTCATGTGGTGCAGACAAACTTCTTGCTTCTCAAATAGTGAACTGAGGGTGTTTTACACCACAGCTGTCCTACCCCTTGCAACCATGTGGTGGCCAATGATAATGTAAGGAGAAATTTCAGTTGCTGGTGCAATGGGCTGCATTAAAACCCTTTCTCACAAGCAGCCTTTCTTGTCCACTTGAGGGCAGTCAGAAGTGTATTCCTGTTTTGTTAGATGGGATTATGGTCATATTGGAATTGTTTACACGAGAGCCAGCTGCTAATCTGCTTTTTCATCCTTGGCTATTGATATTACCTTTGTAACTTTCCCAGTAATGTTGATTGAGTTGGGTACGTAAGAGTCCTAGCCAGAAAATTCTTAGTTGTAACTTTGTGTCTTTGTCTTGCGTGTCTGCATCTGTTTGCTTAATTTTTGTAAGATAAGTTATGTAGGTTTGCTCCCAACAGAAGCTGCTGAACTCTCTTGTGTGTTCTGCATTTGCCCACTGTGTCTTGTCTGACAGTCACCTCTGACCTGGACACAGGGCTGTGATTCTGGACTGCAGCATCAGCAGAGAGGCACTTCTGTAAATGACTTCTGGATCTGAATAACTAGTCTAGTGATAAACACTGCTGATCTCCCTGTGCATATTGTCAGCACCTAGGTCAGACTGAGGAAGGGGGAAAGGCTTCTCCCACCTAGATTTGGAGCTGCCTTCTTCTCTGCCTTCAGCTTATACTCTCTTTTCTCACAGGTAGATGCAGTGCGGGTGTATGTGAACAGCAGCTCCGAGAACCTCCGATACCCCGTCCTGTTTGTAGTTCGCCAGCAGAAGGGAGTGCTGTCATGGCAGGTCCCGCTGATTTTTCGAGGCCTGTAAGTACTGGAGTCTCTGTGACACGCTCCTCTCCCAGCGGTATTCACCAGCAGCCTCCCCCACGGGCTGCATCTTGTAACCTGTGTAGACTTGCAGGGCTTGGTTGCAGAGCATTCTTACTCGCTGCCAGCCGGGTGTAGGAAGACCAGGATTTGATAGGTAACCTCTTACTGCTCGTGGCCCTTAGCTTCTCAGGTGTGTACACAGAGCACCAGGAGGCTCGTCTGCAGGGTATCTGCCTGTGCACCACTCACTGAATCTACCACACATCATTGCTGTCATTCCACAGTTGCCTACCATGTGTGCAGGTAGTCCCTGGCCTCTGGTGTGGGTCAGGGTTTGAACAGGCCCTTGAAAGAGCACCGTAATTTTTGTGTAACAGTGCATTTGGGGAAAAAAGAGCTTCTGTTTCTCACCTCAGGAACATCTAAGTTAAGTTTATTCTAGGGGGCAGTTGTTTTGGGGCTTCTTCTTTATGAAAGTAATGCTGCTTTGTATCTTCATTGACCCCAGAGCTCATTGGGCTGCAAATAGAGAATTTTCAGGCACCTTAGACCATTTAAGACGTGAAGCTTCATCCTGTGACTTAATCCAGGTGCCAGCAGCAGATTTCCTGCAGTGTTTTACCTGATGCAGGCGATGGGTACGGCGGCAGCTGTCAGTGCTCTCTTTGCCTCCACTAAATGGCAGATGTTAGAGATCCACAGCTGTCGTGGGCATCCCCGAGGGAAGTGAAATGTTGAGGATGACCAGTCCCTTGTGCAGATTGCAAGAGGCAACAGGGGTGGAGCTTGAAGGCTGAATAAAAGACTGAATGCTCCTGGCCTTTCGGATGAGAATTTCAGATGCCATTCTTAGTAGTGCTGAAAAACTTTTAAACTATCACTTCCCTCTCTCTCTCCCCCTCTCTTCCTCTCTTCCTCTCTCCCTCTCTCCCCCCCATCCAATTTTCTCTTCCTGCCTTTCCCTGGCTGTTGTAGCTATCAGAGGACCTACAATTACCAGGAAGTGAGTCGGACCCTCTGTCCCTCTGAGCCAACACCTGAAACAAGATCCTCTGACCAGATTATATTTGTGGATGTCGCTTCCATGGCACCGTTCAATATTGCATATGAGCTGCTAGTCACCAGGCTGAAGAACTTCCAACTTGAGTAAGCTGGGATGTGAGAATACAAATGCAATTGCTTCATGTATCACTTGGGCATCTCTTCAGGGACTTGGTCCGTCTGCCTACTTTTCCCTTATTGTTCCTTCCCAGGGGGAAAAAATATTTTTCTTTCATTTAATCTGAGAGTACTTTGTGTATATTCCACCTCTGAAAGTTTTAGACTTCAATGTTCTGACATTTGCTTTCTAGGACCAACAAAGCCTTCAACTTCACTGCCAGCCCGTCCCAGCCCCAGGTAAGGAGGAATCCTGTGCAGACCTCTTGTACCAACATCCAAGTGATTGATGTGATCTTTTGTTAGAGATAGCAAGTCTTTTATGACTAGGTAGTTTCCCTCTTAGGATGCAGGGAAACTTCCTTACTGTTGAATTTTCTGTGGGTACAGTGAAGGGGTAACTTCACTGAAGTTAGTGCTGAAGAAGTGCTTCAATCACTCTAGGGACACATTTGGGTCCTCCCAAAACCCACGAGCAGAGGAAATGAATGGTACTGGCACTTCAGGAAATCCCAGAAATGTCCAGAAGTCCAGAGACCATTGGACTGCTGCACTTCTGTGAGGTGATACACATCAGTGTTGTGTTCCTGTCAGTTCTGGCTTACTTGCCTGAGCATAACTTGTCAAGATGCAGTCTTTACTGGGAAAAATAAACACAGAAATAAAGAAGCTGTAAAGCTGCAGCAGAACTCAGACTGCTATTCCTTGCTTAGGGCAGCAGGTCAGGCTGCAAGCTGATAAATGAAATGCCTGATATTGATGCCTTGAGAGGCTGCCTAGGACAGAGGCTAGACAGTGTTAAAGGAATAAAGTAGGTATTTATTAAAATGCCTTCAAAGGATACATCTTGGGCAGTACAAGAGCCCGGCCGTGGCTCCACCCAAGATGGATGATGGGTCACCAGTACTCACACTTTTATATGTTTTCGCACATTTACATATGAAGTGATTTTAGCTTCAGGTTATGAAGTTCCATCCTCCCAGACTGTTCTCAATTCGCTGTTGTTTGTACTTTTTGGGCCCAAAACTGCAATGGTGTCCTTGGTTCTCGGGCTGGGAAAGGATTCCTTTGTCTAACTAAACTGTAAGGAGAACTTGCTAACACTTTCTGTGAAGTTCAGAGTTATATACTAATGCAGTACAGAATCTGAAAAACATGGAAACTAAAGCTTAAGGCATCAATATGTCTGTTGGTTCAGAAGGAAGCACATGTATGAGCAGCACCTCCAGCTGAACAGCTTTGCTTAGAGCCCTGCAGATACAAATCCTCTCTTGAAGGAAAATGCTGTTGGCAGCAACTGTAGAGATACAGGAACCTGTAGGGCTAGGAAGGTGTGTGATTTACCCAGGCTGTCTGGGGCTCTGTTTTTGTTGTTGCTTTTGCTGTTAATAACACCATTTAATTTTAGGTTTTGTATTACCAGACATCCTAGCTAATCCTTTTTGCTGTCAAATGTCTTAATCAGGTTTGTAGATTCATGCAGTATTTTATACTACAGAAGAACAGGGAATGATGGTGACTCCTAATAAGCGCTCATTACTTAGAATCTTGTAATTTGAATATAGAGTGTTTAGGATATGAAATTACCTTCGTAACTGTGGCCTGATTTTTTTAATCACAATTAATAATATGAGGTTTGTGACTTTTAATTAATAACCAGGTGTATGGAGTAGAAGACTGTTTCTTAATCAATATAATGCTGAGGGTTTTGTAAATCAAAGTATTAAGCAGTCTATAGGGGGAAGGAAAAAAAGATGATTTAAAATCTAGATGGGTGATGTAACATAACAACTGAAGGAGATGTTGTCTGGAACCCAGCTTGTGCCTGAGGGCAGAAGCAGAAATTGGATATGCTTGTATAGGTGAGAAGTGTTGGCTGGATGTTTTTAACACTTGCAGTGTGTTAAAAACACAGAAAACTGCTGGCCTCGATGCCCTTGTGCTAATTCTGTACCCTGGTGCAAGCCTGGCTAAGAGGAAATTATAGAAGAGTCCTCATGAACTAGAAGATGTCCTCATGCACCTAAAACTTTCCAAAGGGAAAAAGTGCCCCTGGGAAACCAAGGAGCTCAGTCTGCCTGTGCCCTTGCTTGGTGCAGACAAAAAGTGCTCTGCTAAGGAAACTGGCTCCATGAGTTTGCACTTTGTAGGGACTTGTGATTGGAGCCAGCACTCCTTCAGCAGGGAGGGAACCCTGCTTGGAGACAGGTGATGGGAATAAATGCTTTAGTAGAAACAGGAAACTTGGAAAAGGCTTGGATGCTTTCCTGTTTATCCCTGCCCTCCCACTTGGGGGGCGTAAGTCCTGGGAATGGCATGGGGGAAGAGAAATAGGAAAACAGCTGGCCCTTGCTCAGCACTAAAGATTATGTGCTGGAAAGGGAGCTCTACAGCTGGGAAAGTCTCAGGTGGTGGTTTTGGAGCAGGGGTGGTGGTAGCTTCCAGTGTGGCAGCGGTGGCTGCCTGGTGACCACATGGAAGGTAGGAAGGTGGCCGGTGGCACTCCTCAGCCTTGTGTCCCTCTGGGGGGTATGAGGTGCCCAGCAGCCCCTCCTGGTAGCTGTGGCTTGGAGCCTGAGCTCTCAGGGTCTGGCCTCCAAGCGGGATGATGGGAGCCCTTGCAGCAAGCCTGCCTGCTGGGGCAGGCACAGGAGCCCCACTTCTCCAGCAGTGCGAAGGCACCCCACTCTCCAGGCTGGGGTAGCGCGTCCGGCTTTTTACCGGACAGATATACAAGTCATGATATTGCCTGGGACATCTTTTGCCCAGATCTGAAAAAAACAGACACGCTTTTTCTAACCCCACAAACTGTCCTGTAGGCCTGCTCAAAGAAGGAGATGTCATTGCTTCCCCCCCTGAGGAAAAGTAGGAATATTGCCAGATGTTAGTGTCTCACAAATTTTTTTAGAGTTACAGCTGAATTATTTTCAAAGCTGAAGTGCAAAGAGAAACCCCTATTATGCTTTGCCATCAAAGCAAACAACAACCCTAAACCCTACAACTAATATCAATAATTTTTTTATGAAACTCTTGAAAGAGTTTCAGCCATTTGACCTAATACTGTTCATGGTCTGTCTTTAAGGCAACCCATTTGAGAAAGCCCTGTGATGTTTTCCATATACAAAAGTATAGCAAGCAGTGTGGAAACATCTGGAAATTGCTCATATCAACATAAAATGGAATGGGGTGTAAAATGAAGTCAATTTAGCTTCATCATCTTAAGGGAGGGAAAAAAGCTTAAGGGAGTAGAAGCTATGCTTTATTTTGTATGTTGAAGATGTTTGTGTCTAATAGCATACTGGGCAAGGGGGACAGTTGCCTGTATATATTTTATCTGCTCTTCTGTAATGTAAGGTCTTAATATTTGAAGTCTGATTTTTTTATGAAAGCCATCCCCATCCATCCCAGGAGCCCATCTGGGGCTGGTCAGGTAGCTTAGGAAGCTGTTGAAGATACTGCCAAGGGTGATTTCTGGATCATGACTCTTGTACTCTGCTTTCTCTGCAGTATTTTCTGTACAAATTTCCTCAGGATGTCGATTCAGTCATTATTAATGTGGTGTCTGATGCAGCCTACCCATGCTCGGTTGTCTCTGTCCAGGATATTGTGGTAAGTCCGAGCAGAGAAGGGTGAAGAGCTGCCTGCTGGAGCTGTGTCCAGCTGTGAGGGGTCTGTGCCCTGCAGAGGGGAAAGCCCAAGGCAGGACTTTCCCCTGGTGGCGGTGGTGAAGGGAGCGGAGCCCCTGAAAGAGGAATGAGGATTTTGTGGGAAGGAGGCCAAGACAGAGATGCTGAGTTCAAGCAGCTCATACAGATGCTTTTGTTGTAAATAGGTGAACAAGCTGTTCCTTTCTAGCCTATCCATAGGGAGCACATTCCACATAAGGGAATTTTTGTCTCCCTTGTGAAGTTCCCTGCTGCCCTGTGATATGTGTCTGTATCTCCATGGAGGGTGTTGGGTGGAATGTTGGTGGCTCAGGGAGGGAGCAGTGCTGTTCCCTTGACTCTCCCCTGGCTCAAGGCAGCTTGGGGAAATTCTGATTTTCAGACACGACACCTCTCTTCCTCTCCAGTTCCATTTCTTTTCTGTACATTTCATCCCCTTTCCTGGCGTGTTCCCTGTCGTGGAGGTCAGCTGTTGCTTGCAGCTGGGAAATAGCCCCATACTTATTCTCTTTTCCCACCTCCCTGAATATAATGCAGGGTCCTGCAGCGTAGGAGCAGACAGAGATGCAAGATGTTCTGTTCCCTTGGATACCCCAACTGGGGCCTTTTTTTGCTGTTCTGTGATGTGTTTTCCAGCTGGCTTCCTTTGAAAATAGTTTGGATGTTGTCCCTGGTTTAACCCTTAGTTATCTGTTTTAGTGCCCGGTGTATGACCTGGACCATAATGTGGAGTTCAATGGAGTTTATCAGTCTATGACAAAGCAGGCAGCCATAACAGTGCAGGTGAGATGCTGATTTGTGTCCCAGTGTTTTCTGGTGCATGTTTAGCAATTAAAACCTGATCTCTGGCCTATGAGAGGGGAGAGGCTTTGTGTCTCATGGATTTTCTGTCTTCTTGCATCCTTCTGAGCAGAGAAAAGATTTCCCAGGTGAGCAGTTCTTCGTTGTGTTCGTCATCAAGCCAGAGGATTATGCCTGTGGGGGTTCTGTGCCTTCTTCAATTCACGGTAAGTTGTTCTGGGAGGTGGATTTGATTGCTGCGATGAGTGATGGAGCAGTGTATGTCTTTTGGGACCTTCCTGTGGGATGCCACCAGGTGATTATGTAGGTCTGTCTTATCCAGGTAGTTGTGAGGAAGAGTGAAGTATCAATTTGATATTGTTGGGCAGGTTAAAAGTCTTGATAAATGCAGGAGGTGGCTGGCTAGTAGAGTGCCTGGCATGCTGGGGTTATGTTCTTTTCAGAGCACCACTGGTGCCATGGGAGACACTGGAGACATCCAGGCAGTGCTGCTTACAGCTTTTTATTTGGTTCTCACCTCTGCTTCCTGCTGCTGTATTATCCTCCTGCTCCATGCAGTCTCAGTTCCTGCAGAGAGCATCTTCTCCTACTGCTGTCTTGGGATCTGTAACAGCTCTGAACTTGGGGGAACAGGAAAAGTTGGTAATTTTGGGAGAATAATTTTACAAAAGACTTGTTCTAGTGTCTTTTCCAACCAGAAAACACTGTGTCCCCTTGTTGAGCAGTGGTAAAAGCAAAGTCTGCACCGGTCATGTGGTGGCTGTAACTGGAGTGGGAACATTCCTATTCTCAAAGCTTCAATGTTTCCTCCTGTAGGAGAAGCAAGACTGCAACCAACAGATATATTGGGCTCCCTCAACAACATTTTACTACTCCCCTGCCACCTTTCTGCCCCAATTTTCCCCATAAAAAAAAGAACTGTGCCCCTTGGGGTGTCATTCTCTCATCCTAATGCTGTCAGCAGAGCTGGACTGGCCTGGTGTGCTAAGCCCTGCAGAAACAGAGCAAGTTTCTAGAGTGGCATCCTGCACAGAATTGTTTTACTCAGAGATTTGGCCAAAGGCAAAAATGGACTCCCACTACCTGTAATGAGAGAATCTCTCATTTGGGGATTAAATGAATAGGAGATGAGATGCTTTTGGGATTCAGACAGCCAGACTTAAGCAATATATGGAAGGCTCATGCAGGGATTTCTAGTTTGAAAAATAGGTTGTGAACAGGGAGGAAGGGGGAAACATTTGGGAAAGGCTGTATATTGACAGATCAGAGAACAGTTTAAGCAAAACCACCCACACATTTTAGTGGAAAGCCAGACCCTGTTGTTTTTGCAAGTTCAGAGAACCAAGACCAGTGCCAGAAATCATTAATGTTGGTTGTTTTTGTATTTGCTGCACACTGTGCATCTCACAGGGAATGTCAACCGTACCTGGAACCTGCAGCGGACAAAGAGCCTTCAAGTGACAATTGTGCCCTCCATTAAAAGTCAGTGTCTTTGGGCAGAGCAATGCAACTTTACAGGGGAACTTGGCACTTCTGAGTAGAGGGGTGTAGTGGTTCTATTTGCCAGACCAGGACAAGGGGTATGACTGGGCCAGCAGCCTCTGAAGGAATGGTGCAGAAAGCACCAGCAAGGAGACAAAACCACTTGGAGCCTGCTCCCTTCCAGGAAGGGCTGTGTGGCACACCAGCTAGCACTGGGGGTAAAGAAATGGGGGGAGGTCGTGCTGAACAGGTTCTGTCAATTCCTTTTGGAGAAAGGAAATGGGTTTGGAAGGACTGTTTGGGGCTGGGCATTTCTACAAGGTGGTATTGGGAAGAGTGCTGACCCTGAGAGGTGCTGTTCCTGCTCTGTGAGCTGACTGATTCCTTCTCTTTCCTCAGAGTCTGTTTATGTCCAGGCCATGTTCTTCAGCTTCCTGAGTTTCCTCTCCTTTTACCTAGGCTCAGTGGTTGTTGCTTTTGTGCACTACATTAGGTGAGTCAAGCGATTATAAAAGAACAGCCTTTCTGTTTCTTATCATCAGGGACACCACACCCTACAGAAAATTTGGGATGAGTGGGGTGGCAAGCATTTAAGCAGAGCAGCTGAAGAAGTCCATGACTGCTCAGTGGGCTCCTACTGACCACCAGCCAGAAAATACCTCTTCCTCTGCTATGGGGACCATGGGAAGGATGAAAATCTAGGGGTCTGTCCTCTAGATCTTGTAGTGCCCCAACCCTGTGTTCTCTTATGTAAGGACACTAGGCAGCAGGTGGGAATTGTGAAGGGATATTGTGAGAGCATGCTGGACTGAGTACTGCAATAAGTGGCAGTGACACAAATAGGGCCTTGGAGTCCCAAGAATGCTGGTTTCTTTCCTTACCTGCCTCCTCTGCCCCAAATTTTGGTGTCTGGGCTTGTGTTGAGAAGAATGTCTGCATGGGCATGGCTTAACTTCAAGACACATCGATGAAAATACATTTCTTTGGAACAATTCAATGAAATTACTTAAGTGCGTGCTTTTATTTGTTGGTATTTTTCTGTGTTGTGGGGAATATGTTGGTGGGGTTGTTTTGTCTTGTTTTGTTTTGGTTTTTTTTTTTTAACCATCTTCTTTTTGACATCTGCATTGATGGAGGTGATACGGGCTTCTTAAGCATCGTGCCAGTGACTGCCTCTAGATCCTCCTGCCCCTTCAGTAGATTCATATGTGCTTGGTCCCCTGAGCAGGGAAGATGGGTTTGGAAAGGTGGTGTGAGGGTCTCTCCCAACATACTGAGCAGTGTAGGATGGGATGAGTCATGGAAATGGTTGTCCTGCCTCTGGTGGATAGCTGAGGGGGTAAAAAGCCCTCTGTTGCTTTGGAAGTTAGAGAGGTGGACAGCAAGCAGTCTTGGCTGAGTTGTGTCTAGTCCAAACAGTATTATTTTTGTTGTTGTTGTGTGTTTCTTTTGTGCTTATTTTTGTTGCTTTTATTTTGTTTTTAGAGCTTGCACCATATCTACCTCTTGGCGTCCTAGATAATCCTGCATGGCTGGCAGGTGATGAGATTTGTTGGCTGTCTCATGAGTGCTGTCTGTTGCTTTGCAGGGTTCAGAGGAGGGCTTCAGCTGGGATATTGAGCCCCGAGCATGGTAAGGTCTCTTCTCTATCGTGTGACAGCTTTGCATGAACAGCACAGGCCCCAGGCCAGGCAAAGGGCAGGCTGTCAGTCGAGCGCCTTCTGTCCTGGAGCTATCTTCCCTCGTAGCTCACATAGTCTCTGGAGCTGAGGAAAGATGTCAGAGCTTCCTCTCTGCCCTCACAAGAGAGGGCCTTTGAAGCCAGCTGCCCTGAACCTGGTCCTGACTCCTACCCCTAGGACCTGCCTTTTAAAGGGGTGGAGGATGGCCAAGCCTTGCCGAGACCTGGCTACAGGGCTAATGTTCCTCATGCCAGGTCTGTTGATTTTGAAACAAGGCACTTTTGAGTATATCAGCTCTTATGCTTTAAGAATTCTCCTGCCTGGTTTAAGCATGGGGTCTTTTAATGTCTTAATTGGATTTAAATGTTAAATTGTTTTTCACTGCAAGTCGCAGACAGCCAGGTGAATGAATGACTAACAGAGTTAGGCAGTGATGTTTATGATATTTGTGTTGGCATTGGATTCAGTTTACTTTGTGCTGCACCCACATTTCCACAAGCTGCAGCCTTCTGCCTTATAAAAACAGAGCTGCATCTGAGAAGCTACCAGTGAAAGATGGAAGTTTTTGTCATGTGGGTGGAGGGCACTGGGAGTTCTTGCTTTCTGAAGTGTGGGAGTCTTTTCATTTTGATTAAACATTTAGTGCCTGCAAAGTAGTTCAAAACGTCGGTGCTGAGGTCATTTGTACCTCTCTTCTGGAGGAAGGGAGGACATTGTTTTGGCAGCATTGAAAGGTTCTTGATGTTATTCCTCTTTTGATGCAGAGTGTTTTCAGTCTCTCCGGTCTGCTACATACCATCAGATAAGCATGGTAGTATAACTGAGCTGTGTTTAAAGGATCAGCAGTGGAACTTCACTCTGACTGGCATTAATTGGCTTAATATTCTGGGGGCATTGGAATTCTTACACTTGCTTTGTCAGCCACTAAGATCCACATGTATCCCTGTATTTCAAACACATGTGAAAGGGTTTTTTTCACAACATGAACAGGGAACTGTAAAAATGTCCATAAATATATTCTAAATTTATATCATTTGGGATGGATCCTGCTGTAAAACAAGAGCAAGTCTTAAGGCACTGGAGAAATGGGAAAGGCCTGTGTGTTGGGGAGTTTGGATAAGCTGAAGGGATGTGTCCAAGGCTGTGGAAGAGCTCCAGGTGCTGACAGGGAATCACTGTCTAAGACAAGGAGGCACAGTGTCAGCCAGCTGTGACCAGAAAGTCCCAGGGAGTGCTGCTGATGCTGCAGCTGAGGTTTAATGTGCTGAAGCCAGCTTAGAAGCTGCCTTCTAAGATGCCCTGCTGAGAGGTGGAAGTTAAATTCTGGTGTTTGGAAAGTTCCCTAAGAAGCTGCAGGGCACAGATGCTGGATTTAGTATGGACCTGGAGAGTAGAGAACTGGGTTGGTGGGCAGGGAGAACTGCTGAACAGCATCCCTCTGAAGGGAGAGAGGAGCACAGTTCCTTCATAGTTTACAGCTTGCCTGCCAGAGGCACCTACTGCTTCTGTGACCTGTCCTCTCCCTTGTAATCCACTGCCACTTTCACATACCTGGCGCTGCATGTTGCAGCCACGTCCTTTCCTCTGGGGAGGAACCACACGCTGTTTCTTCATCTATTGTCTCTTCAGGGTGTGTCTGACTGATGCTTATAAAATGGTAATTAGCATCTTCCCTGTCTTCCAGATCAGTGGACACACTGGCTTTCTCTAAGTTTTTTTTTTTTTCTCTCCCCTTCCCACCCTATGGAATTTCTTTCCCTCCCAAGTACCCTTGGATCTTGCCTTCTTCATTATTCCCCATTCCTTTTCCCCACCAAGGAACTGGGTGGAAGTGCTCAGCAATGTGTCTTTGCCATTGGTCTTGGAATGTCCTGCCAGTCCATGTGCCTCTTTGCTCTTGTTATCCATCTTATTTCTGGCTCCCATGGTTAACTTTTTTTTTAATCCCATGGCACACCTTCCCTTCCACATCCTCACTATCTGGTGGAGGCACTAGCTGGAGGAACCACGCCTGGTGCGGTACATTTACTTTGCTGACTCACTCTCACAGTGGGAAGTGGGGTGGAAATTAGTGGATGAGCTGGGTCCAAAGTGGCTGTCAGAGACAGGGCAGGGTGCCTTTTCTCCTTGGCTTGCCTGCTTTGTCTGGATTTATATCTTTGGTAACTCGGGAGAGGAGGTTGACAGGTCACTTGAGAGAATGAAGCCTGGTCTAAACTTAGGAGGGAGTATCCTCGTGGAACAGGACTGACAGGCCTAGGAATTGTGCTCGTGCCTTGCTGCTGTGAACTTAGGGAAATGCTTTTGCCCTCTTCCCGGTGATCTGGATTTCCAAGTGACTTTTAAAGCAACAGGAAAAGCTTCCATGAGAGAGGGAGATTGGATTGGAGGTGATGAGTAGAAGCTGCATCTTGCTCCTGCAACAACTTACAAAAACATCCTGCCAATCTCAGCTCAGGGCTCAAGGGCTGTCACCTGAGGGCTGCAGGGTGCCAGAGACCTCCTTCTGGTGCTCAGTCCATGCCATGTTCCCTTCTGATGCTCCTCTGAGCTCTTTGTTTTCTCTGTTAGAGGGATGGGGCAGGAGCATAAAGGAGCCAAAATCTGGGACCCAGTCTTAGCCCCCAGCCCAACAAGCACAGCAGACATGCCAAAGAAAAGCAGTAATTGGGACTTGAAATATCAAATATCTTACATACATTGCTGTATGGGTGCTTCCCTGACTTGGGGCCAGTTTTAGATCTCTCTGTGTTTGTGACTAATGAGAATGGTATAAAAATCTATGCAAGGTGTTACAGAAATACCCAGAATTTCCAGCTGGGAAGAGCACTCTGCCTGTCAGTTTGAGACCAGTCATGTATTGGGAAGTCAGAGATGCAGCTTGGGAAGCCAGGCCATTGTCAGGCTGCAGTAAGGCTTTAAATACTGTGCCACGTTCTGCATTGCTTTGCTGCTGACTGTCCACATGATATTGTTGCAGGGGTGAAGCTTTAAAGCAACTTCATCTGTCTCACTGTTTGTCACTACTGGGAAACATGGTCCTGCTCCTGCTGCCCTTGCTTCCCTCCCTTTTGTGACTGACCTCTCAGTGAAGGGATTCAGCTGGCTTTGTTTCCTGCCATGTAGGTCAGCTGCTGAGCTCCACCACTGAAAGCAAAAAGAGGGAATATGGAGGAAGGAGAGCACTCCTCCTTGCATCATGTATGTGGGCAGAAGGCAGGATGTTCCTAGCCCTCAAAGGCTTGCCTCTCTTGTCATCGGCACGAGATCATTACCACTTTTTGCATAAAGCTTTTTTTTTTCTCCTTGATTGGTTAAAATTATGTAGCAGCTGTCCTGCCAAAGTCTGTGACTCTTCCAGGGATAGCTGAAGGTAGCAGTATTTGAAGAGATTTGAAGAGTTGCATGAGATGGGGAAAGAGAAGAATTGGAAATTCAGAAGGCGGTTAAGAACATCATGAGACTTGCTCTAAAATTTACCAAGCCTTGCAGCCCCACAGTGTGATCTGTACAGGGTGCTGGAGGGGGCTCATGCTGCCAGTCTTGCTGGCACCCTGTGTGGGGAGGCTGAAGGGAATGGGTTTCCTTCACACTGCAAAACAAGGGTTTCCCTTTTGCACAGTATGCTCGAGAGGGAGACTGCCATCTGTTTAGAGAAATGTTCCTTTTCCCAAGCCCCTCCAGCTCTTCAAGCTGTTTGTAATCACCTCAGAGATGTTTGAAGCACTGACATGAAACTAACTGTCCCTCCTGGGTCTGTTTCCACTGCAGGATCTGGGATGATGACTTCTTCACACCCCATCTCAGCCAGCACTCCTGAGGGAAGCAGCTACGGGGCTATTGGTACAGTATATACCAGAACTGGGGCACAGGGAGGATTCTCCCTGGAGTGGAGGAAGGCACTTTTAGGGTGATTTAACACAGAGGAGAATAAAGCTGCAAGCTACTTCAGGAGCATCTTCCAACTGTAAAAAAAACCACAAACAACAACAAACCAAACAACCAAATTGCAGTTTGTGAGGTTGCACTTTAGGGGAAAGCATCTACATAATACAAGTGGCAAATCTGAAAGAGGTGTCCCAAGAGACTGCCACTGCAAATGTGTCTTAGACAAAGCTGCAGTCACCTGAGAGTTGTGGGTGACAATGCTGCTTCAGACAGGACATTTACTAGTGACTGATAAAGGTTCCTTGCAAGCAGGCTTCTAAGAGCCTGTTATTAGCTCACAGCCTGCCTTTAAACCAAAGCATGCCTGTCTCTGGGAGGATAAAGGGTTGTGTGCCATAAAGCAAGACACAATCGGAGTTTCTTGCCTCCAGGGGTTTCACTGGGGAAGAAATAATGTCGTACTGCCAACAGGTAAATCATACCCTGGCAGAAGAGGAGAAAAAAAACTTCCTGAGGGCTTAATGACCACCTTACTCCTCCTTCCCCTTTTTCCAAAGAAATCTTTTAAAAGCCTTTGGGAAATGAGGAAGAAACCTGTGTTCTGCTCATGTCGATGTGGGCAATGAGCTGGGAGTTGCCCAGCCTGTGGGAAGTGCAGGCAGCTCCTGCTGACCCGTATGTGACCAGTATCGAGGATGCAATGGGAACAAAGCTGGTGCTCTGCCTGCTTTGAAAAATCGACTTTCTTCTTTGTCTTTTGTTCTACAGTATTTTTAGAGAAGTTTAGATATGTATATATAAAGCTTACATAAAATCTGAAGGTTAACTGGGTGAGTGTGGTTTTGACCCCCAACAATCTGCTTCTTTCTCTAGAGGTATTTGTCTTGTCTCAGAATTCCAGATTTCAGAGCCTGGGCCAGTAGAGAGTAAAAAAAGTTAAGAGATGAAAAAGGATAGAATAAAAGCGGAGTGAAAACTAAAATGCTGCAGAGAGGGGAAGATAATGGTCCTTCAAACTGCTCTTAGCTGATCACCTAAAACTTTTAGGAAGGTTTGGGATCGTGAAAAGATTTTTTTTCCCTGAACTGGCCATAGCAACTCATCAAAGCATCTGGGACAGCTTACTCTTGCTGTGCACAGAGGGATTTAGCCTTTACCTGTCTCCTTCTCCCTGCTGTGGCCCAGACGAGTCCAGCTGCGGCGGTGGGCGGCAGCTGTCGTCCCCGGAGCGCAGGCCCCCAGCCGGTTCGGACACAGACAGCTCCGTGGAGGAGGAGAGCGACTTCGACACCATGCCGGAAATCGAGAGTGATAAGAACATCATCCGCACTAAGGTATGGCTGGTGCTGCAGCTGTGCCCCCCGTGCTGGGCCATGGGCACCTCTGGGCCGTGACCAGAACCGGTCACTTCAGTGAAATCTCAAAAATCCTGTTCCCTTTCAGGGCGGGTTTCATCTAATACAGCCGAGTGTGCTGCTTAGTGTTTTTTCAGTCACTGGAAGTTTTCCCACTGTGATAAGAGAGCTCTGAAGTGAGTGCTTTAATATGGAAAATCGGAATGTATTGGGGACTGTTGAGAAAGGAGGAAAATGCCCAGAGAGTGTCCCAGAAAGTGAAGATAGGGAGAAAATAATCTGCAACAGTAGGTGGCTATTTAGTACAAGTAATGTGACTACAGTGGATGTACAGAGGGGCTTTTAAGCCAGCAGCTCTCAAACTGCCTCCTTTTGTCATCCTGTACTGCTCTGTGTGGTTGGAGCCATTCCTGGAGGTCAGAGGATTTTGCAGAACTCACTCCCATAGAATCAGGGGACACAGCGAGTTCATTGTGTAAAACCAGTCCAAATTCCACCAAGCTGCAAATATGTCAAGATCTTCTACTGGCATCTGTAATCTACATTGGTTCTTTCTTCCCTCTTTCCCCACCCATGAATATTTTAGGTGTTCCTCTATCTATCAGACTTATCCAGGAAAGACCGAAGGATTGTCAGCAAAAAATACAAAATCTATTTCTGGTAAGGAGAAGGCAAACTGGTAAGGCCCAAACTCTGGACCCAGAGTCTCTGGTTGTGGAGTTTGTCCACATGCCCTTCTTCTGAACCACTTCTGAACTATCCTGTTACCCATTCTGACCCTGTTCCAATCAGTAACTGCAGATCCCACATACCTCAAGTAAGGATATTTGTGGACCAGTGCACACACGATCCTGGCAATGGATTCTGTTTTGCATCATTGCTTTTAAGCGTGGTAAAAACCAGTGCACTGGAACAGAATGGGAAGGGGGAGAAACTGGCACTCAAACACATGAGCTTGTGGCCGACATCCTGGCTTTTCCTGTGCCCTTAGCATTTGCCTCTTGTTTGCCTCCTGCGTGCATGAGCACGTGCTCCTCTGTGTCAGGGGGTCCCAGTGAGATCATAACCCCAGAGCAGTGAGGTGTGCACATTCCTCCACGAGCACTGGGGGGCTTTCTTCTGGGTGTGCACCCCTGGTTTTGGGGGATGTGTGTGTGTGTGTAACTGCTGCTGCTGTCTCCCCTCTGCAGGAACATCATCACCATTGCGGTGTTCTACGCCCTGCCGGTCGTCCAGCTCGTCATCACTTACCAGACGGTGCGTTTGGCTCCATGGCCGTCCCCTCTTGCTTTAAACTCACCCTGTGGTTGTGTCGTGCAAGGATGACAGTCACAGTGAAACTGGGATCACCCAGGAGGAGTTCTGCTCTGTGTGAGGAGCAGTTTACATTTGCTGCTCTCACTGCACTGTGTTGATGTTACAGTGAGCTTGGCTCATTGGGCTCGCGCTTCTGCTGTTTCTGCTTGGGAATTGGGAGCGCTGCTGTTTTCCTGCTCAACTGATGTCTCGTTTGGGTCCTGTTTCATTTTAGAGACAGGAGGAATTTGATATTATCTCTAAGAGACAGCTGAAAGCAAGTAGTAGTGTTGGCTGTGATTTCTCCTCCCTTCTCCCAACCTTTGTTATCCTGCTGTTACGGAGATATCTGCAACCAGGTCTATTAGTGGGGGGGTTGAGAGCACACAGTGTTTCCTCTGAAGACTGTTATCAGGTCTGTGGCCCGTGACAACATCTTGTCCCACCCTAAAAGCTTTGCTTGCAGACGTCAGTACTCCCCTGTGCCAGTGCTAGAGCTAGGCTGTGTCCTGGTACACCTTGTCTTTGTGCCGCGGTTGCAGGGGGCAAACCCCCCAGAGCAGGGAGGATTTGCTAATGCCAGGCCTCCCGCCTGCTCTCTGTCCAGGTAGTGAATGTGACGGGCAATCAGGACATCTGCTACTACAACTTCCTGTGCGCTCATCCCCTTGGGGTGCTGAGGTGAGTGAGCCCTTCCTTCACTGCATTTTTGTCTCATGCCTCCTGAGTGTCTGTGCTGTGCCCAGGTCAGGATTTTAAGCTTGCCAGGCTCACAGCAGCAGTGTTGATAAGACCACTGGGGGTTTAGGACTCTGGTCTTTGTGTTTTGCTCAGCAGTGGTGCTCTGTTGCAGTGAGACACACGCACCCTGGAACTTGTGGCACCTGGGCATCCCTTGCAAATCATTGGCACAGCAATGAGCTGCTCCCGTGCTCCACTGGACTCTTGTATCCAAGGACCAGCAGCTCTGCAAAGAAGTTCAGATCAGTCCTTCCAGTGTAGCATTTCTCTAAATTAATGTGTGAGTGCAAAGAAAGCCCAGAGTTGGGAATCTTGTGGAAGAAGTGTTAAATTAACCGGGACAGGTGAACTATTCGAACTAAAAATTGTCATCCAGGGTGTAAAATTGCAGTTCAGTGGCTGCTGAGGTGAAAGGTGGTGGAGGGGGGGAGCAAAATGGATCCAGCTTATCACAACCCAGGTTCAGCTTCCTGCTGCTGTGCTGCCTTTGTCTTAAACCTTCCTCTTTCCTGCAGTGCCTTCAACAACATCCTCAGCAACGTGGGCCACATGATGCTGGGCTTTCTCTTCCTCCTCATTGTGTTGCGCAGGGACATCCTCCACCGTCGGGCCATGGAGATGAAAGATATCTACACCCTGGTAGGAAGCATGATCACCTGGGGCTGAGTGGAGGCAGGGAAGATGGAGTGAACTCAAAAACCAGCGTGATACACGATGGGTTTCCACTTGTCTTCCTCGCAGGAGGGTTGAATCCTCCTATTTTTTTAACTCCTGTGCAAAAGGGTCTAGGTGGGATGCTTATGTTCCTGCACACCCCAGTGCTTTACTGCTTACAGTATGTCCATACTGCCATGGTGGTGACCCAGCCTGGGCCTGTGAATACAAGGAGATAATAGAGGAAGGACTCCCATGGCTCTGGCTTTTCCTGCGGTGCTTGCTGTGGAGGAACTGGGAAAGTAGGAGTGTCCCAAGATGTTTCTCTTTATAGTGGTTTGATTTGTCTTATACAAGAGCTGCTTATGATAACTCAGAGGAATTTGGCTGCCTCAGTCCCTGAGGCAGAACTTCTTGTAGCCAGAGCTTCTGTAGTCTCTTGTGGGAGAGGATAGAGAAATCTGCAGCCCTGTGGGCAGAGGTGTGCTGGTGGTTTCTGGAGACAAACAGTTCTGTTCTCATGGGCTTGGTAGCAAATAAAGGCATTAGCAGTTGTAAGGGTCTGCTGCTTGTGGTTTTCAGGTGAAATCTTGGCCAAATTGAGATGGAAATGCCTTCTCACATTGACTCAGGTGTTTCTAAGACCCTGCTGACCACAAGAGGAATTCTGGTCAGTTCTCTCTCAGTTTTGGGCAGGATGTAGCATGGCATGAGGTACAGGACAGAGATTTTCAGTCTCATGATGTCAGTACCAAGACACTGAGGTCTTCAGATCAGAACTTCCAGCATGATTAGCTTAGGTTTGCTGCCTGTGGATTCACCTGGCTATGGCATGTGTCTAAATCCAAAGCCTGTGGTGGCACACAGGACACTGTGCTTCACTGGTGACTGGAGGACTTGTCTAGGAGTTAGGAGGAGTGAAGGGTGGAGAATGGCAGCTTGCCTGTGATCAGGACACTGCGGACACTTACCATACAGCTCTGTTCTCTTCCAGGACTATGGGATCCCAAAGCATTTTGGTCTCTTTTATGCCATGGGCATTGCTCTGATGATGGAAGGGGTGCTCAGTGCCTGTTACCACGTCTGCCCTAATTACTCCAATTTCCAGTTTGGTAAGCTGAGTTTCCTTTCTCCTTTTGAGCTGGAGCTAGGATTTGCCATGTTCTGCCTCCTGCTGAGTTAATGTTTCCCATCTCTCTACCCTTGCAAGTCTCCCTGGAGCCTGCCTGCTTCAAAGCTCAGTCAGGAGGTTGTGATGCCCTGTGGGCACTTATTTTCTGATCCCCTTTACTTGTTGTTGCCCCAGAGCATGGAAGATGTGCTGCTGCAGGGTGGCAAAGCACGAAGTGCAGCGTAGTGCAGCAGCAAGGCCAAACCCAAGGCTGGCAGGCACAGATCCCTGATGCTTTGTGTGCCTTGGAGCAGCTTCTGGGGCCACTGTAGCTGTTTGCACTGTTCCTGTCATGTCCCTCCACAGACACCTCCTTCATGTACATGATCGCAGGACTGTGCATGCTCAAGCTCTACCAGACCCGGCACCCAGACATCAATGCCAGCGCCTACTCCGCCTACGCCTCGTTTGCTGTGGTGATCTCCCTGGCTGTCCTCGGAGTGGTATGGCTCCCTCTTACTCTGCTGCTTCTTTGGGAAGGAGGTGGCATGGCTGGGAGCATGGCTTAGGTGTGAAAATGACTGGGGAAGGCAGCAGAGTAGGATAAGAGGGTGTTAAGCAGCTGATAGCATCTGAATTCTCAGTTCTGCTGGGCTTTCCTCCTTCCTTCCTCTGAGCTTTCAGGTAGGAGAAAAGCAGAACAGTTTCCTTTAGGTGGGCTCGTTTTTTGGGCTTTGCCCACCACATGCCATCCTTCTCAAGAGGAGAAATTCACGCATCCAGATGTACATGTCCCAGTGCACAGATGTTCTTCCTGTGCCGTGATTCACATGGGAGGAAAGAGGGAAGAGGTTGGCTGGGCTTCCAAGACAGGTGTCTTATACCTGGTTGCTTGTGCCTATGTCTCCCCTTTGGAAAACTCCATGTTGTTTGTCACAGCTCCTGCAGTTGATTTTCCTATCTCTGGAGAGCAGCAGGGCTAGGATAATGTCCGGGGGGCTCTCAGGCAAATTCCTGGAGTACCTGCCTATGGAAGGGCACTGGAGCAGAAGCTACAAGACCTTGCCTGTTTGCTCATAGCATTGCAGGTACTGAGCTAGGCTCATCAGAATCCTCAAGCTGTGCTTTACCTTGGAAGTTTCTGCTTCCCTTCTTTTGCAGGACTCATTTTCATTCATCGGTAAGCAGGCAAAATCCATGGAATTCTTGCTCTGAACTAGCAGCTAGATCCCAGGGGGCTGTTAGCTCCTCACTACCACGTAAGGCAGAGGTCTCTGTTTACAAGACTGTCTGTGGGATAAGGCATGCAGGAGGAGCTGGTGACCTTGGGACTTCCCAAGAATCTTTTGATAGGTGTGGTAGGTCTTGGCAAGTTTCAAAGCACTGAGACTTTATTATAGATTGCTCTGTCTTCTTTTGTGGGATGCTTTGAAGCTGTTCAGTGGAGCCTGAAAGCAGCATGTCTCCCTTGTTCCATTCATGGAGAAGTGGCTTTTCTGCTTGCTTTTTGGTTTGTGGGGTTTTTTTCTCTGCCCACACAAAGTAAAGATTTCAGGCAAGTGCTTTGCCCCAGGGTAGGGAAGTGGTCACAGCCTGATGGCAGATTAGAGTTTCTGGACTGCTTATTATATGAATGAAAAATTAGGGGTTTAATGTAGCATTAACCTGTGCTTGCAGGTTACTTCCAGTCCTTAAATAAAATGAAAACACACAGTAGGGGAGCAATTGCCTGCAGAGAAGTTATGTTCTTTTTGGTCTGCTTCAGTACAGTTGTTAAAGTAATGGTTGGTTCCCTGACTGCCTTTGTAAAATTCCATCTCCTGACCAGAGAGCTGCTGCCTGGTTCAGCAGAGAGAGCTTGCCTGGCCTTGGAGCCCCTGCATTTCTGCAACCTGGGCCAGCTGCTGTCCATCCAGTCTTGTCTAAAGGGGCATTCAGAAAGAATGGTCTCCTCTCCAGGATGCTGGGCTCCTCTTGCTTCTCTGGACTTAGTTTTGAATTTATAGATCTGGTTGGAAGATTTAGAGGTTTTTTTCTGTGTTCAGCGGGGTTGTTTAATGTCCTGTGGCGATGCAGGACAGGAAAGGATTGTCCTGCTGAAAGAGGGCTCAGTTTACTTTTAAAATGTCTTTGCTTTCAGGTGTTTGGGAAAAATGACATGTGGTTCTGGGTTATTTTCTCAATGATCCACGTTTTGGCCTCACTGGCTCTCAGCACCCAGATCTACTACATGGGTCGCTTCAAGATCGGTGAGTGCTGTGACCGGAGCACCTCCTCCGGGGGGTGCGGGGGCCTCCTGTCCTCACCTGCCTGTGCAGCACAGTCCTGCCTGACCTCCGAAGTCCTTGTGCTACTGCTTCCCAGAGCAGTGGGAACCAGCAGGAGCTGTGTGCTCTGTGGTGGCAGGACTGCTGGGCTCTAAGGGAGCTGCCCTTCAGCTGCAGTTCTCCCTAGTGCTGTGCTCAGAGGGGTGACCTACACTCTGCCATGGGGTGAGGAGGGAGAGGGTCTGCTGGGGAGCCTGGCTCTTGTGCTCTGCTTATAAACCTATTTCTTCTTCCTCTTCTGCCCCTGTCTGCCTCAGATGGCCCTGACTCAGGTAACTGTCCTCAGCTCTCCTTTCTCCCTGTTGAACTGATGGTGCTGAGGTGTAGCAGCCAGGGATTGCATGGATGTGTGTGGAGCAGCTGGATCATGTGCCACCTGGGGTCAGCTTTTGGGAAGTGAAGCCAGTTTGCCAGCAGCTCTGCCAGTCCTGTTCCTTGGCAGGAAGGGAGTGATCCAGCACAGGAGAGCTCAGATCTTGGTGCAGGAGCCTTTTCAAGCTGTGTTGTGGCTAAAGGGGAACATGTGTATTCATGCGTGTTTTTCCATTCCCACTGCCACTGATGGCTCTGCAGTGAAGCTTCTGCAATGATTTTGAGAGCAGGAGTGTCTTGAGTGTGCTCTGCCTCTCTAGGACCCTCTAAAGCCTGTGGGACATGTTTCTGGTGTGTCCCTTCTCTGGCAACTTGTTCCATGGAAGGTTCTTCTCCCCCTTCCTACATACACATATCTCTTTTCCAGACATGGGGTTGCAAAGCCAGCCTCTTTACACATACAGGCAGAGCCTGCGTGACTTCTGGGCAGTGCTAGTGTAGAGGGGATTTTTAAATTTATTTTTGTCGTAATCTGTTGTTCTGGCCAGCTGCCATCTACATCCTGTGGTGGATGCCCTTCTGCTCAGCACAGACTGCTTCCAAAGGGCAAGACGTGAATCTGCTGACACCTTGGGTTCTCTGTTGTCAGCTGGTGGGTGTCAGCTTCTTCCTCACAAGCATTTTAGAGCTCACGGTGCTGGCTGTTCTGGCTTTTTATCCTTTCCTTTGACAGACACGGGCATATTTCGGCGAGCAGTGATGGTGCTGTACACGGACTGCATCCAGCAGTGCAGCCGACCAATGTACATGGTAGGTGACTTCTCATTCCAGCCCCTCTCAGCAGTTCCTCACTTCTTCAGGCAATGTGCAGAGGAAAGAGGTGGGGCTGTTGCAAAAAGTGATGGTCCTTGCTTCCCTTGTTCTCCTTCCCCCAAAATGGTTGTAGGTGTAGGTCTCTGCTGGAGTGGTTTACCCCCAGCCTCCAGGCCTCCCCTGATCTCAGCCTTGGTGAATAAAACATCAGAGCAAAGGTGATACAAGTATGACAGGATTTGCCTTTGCACTTGCTCTCTGGGAGCATCCATTCAGAGGAACAGGTATGAGGCTCTGTGCAGTGCAGCCTCTCTGGGGAAGGCTGCAGCTGTTTTGGGTCTGTGGCTTAAGCAGAAGCAGTTGCCATTTCTGCAGCACCTCAGGGCAGATAGCAAAAAGTTAAGAAAAGGTGGCTGTTACCTTGTGTCCAACTGATTGCTCTCTCCTTAGCAAAGAGTGCTAATTAGGGCCTGAAGCCACATGGAGTTTTTATCCATGAGCATCCTTCTCCTTAATTTTTTATTTATTCTTCCATCTCTGAATAAGAAAACTTGCTTTGCTCAGGCACGAAGTAAGCCTGGCCAGCCTGAAACAGCTACATCATGAAAGCAGCTGTAAGCATAAATGCACATGCCCCACAGATGTAATCCTTCTGCCTGCTGTTGTTACAGTGCTTCCCCAGCTAATGGTGAGATGGCAAGAAAAAAAGGCTCCCTGAATATGGGCAGGATGCTGTCCAAAGCTTCCCCTGCTACCCCTTTCAAGCACATCCTTGCTCTCTGCAGTAGTTCTTTTGTAAAACAGGAGGAGGGAAGGAATCTAACTAGAAAAACGGTAGAAGCAGTCCAAGAATTCGCAGAACCTCCTGAGGTTGATCCCTTAAGTGCTGAACTTGTCCTTTTTTAGATGTTTAGTCTCCTTGCAACACTTAAAATTTTTCAGGGTCGGAGCAGTTTCCATCCGATAAAAGCTCCCACAGAGCCAGGTGCAGGTGTGTTTGCAGGAACTGGACTCCAAATCCTCACATAATGTTCTCCTGAATTTCTGAGGCAAAGGCCTTTTTGCATACTCTTTTCATTTCATGTGATCATCGGTGTCTTTTCTCCAGGACAGGATGGTGCTGCTCATTGTTGGGAACCTGGTCAACTGGTCCTTGTAAGTACTGGCATGTCGGTGCTTTGTGTTTTTGTGCATGTGGGCAGCAGGATTTGGTACTGGGACACGGGGTGACCTGGAGTGATGGGGAGATGCAGCAGTGTCTGTGCAATAATCCTGTGCTGGGGCCCTTCTGACACGTTTTGGCAGGCAGGCTGATCTGAGGGTGGTAGGCAGATCCATGGGATGCAATGCAGCATCACTAGAGCTACATGGAGCATCCCCTGAGCGTTTCAGCTGGGGGTGTCTCATGGCTTGTGTTTGAGGGAGCTTGTGCAGGGCTGGCCTGGTACTGTGCTGCTGTGTTGTGCTTCCCACAGAGCTGGGAGGTCTCTGGCACAGCCAAGGTGCAGGAGACCTGGCAGACACTCAGTCACAGAGCCTGGCTGAGCAGTAACTGCATGGGAGGGATCAGCTCTTGGATGAGACCTAAAATCATTGCCCCAGGCTCTTGCTTTTCACTGAAGCTGCTTCTCAGGGACATGCCTTCTACCAAATGTAGAAGGTCTAGGTCTATCTGGTCTAGGGCCAGATCCTACCGAGTGAGGTGTGTTTGGCCAGGGGTTGGAAGCGATCCACGGTCCTTGCCTGTCCTCTGAGGTCTCCAGTTGCTTCAGTAGCTGACCATGGCTAAATTTCCTTGGCTGGGAGCAGAGGTAAACAGCGCATTTCCTCCAGGGAACTGGGAAGCTGTGGCACTGGTGCTGTGTCCCGCAGTCCTGGCGGAGGCTGTCAGTTTGGGGATGTACCCTGTCCCCAGTGAGAGGAGCTGCCTGATGTCCCTTCTGTCCTCTCTCTCAGCGCTATCTTTGGGCTGGTGTATCGGCCCAGAGACTTCGCCTCCTACATACTGGGAATCTTCATCTGTAACCTGCTGCTGTATCTGGCCTTCTACATCATCATGAAGGTAACGGGAGGCAGCTGTAGCTGTCCCTGGGGCTCCTGTCTCCAAAGGGGAAGGGAGGGGCCTTTGTTCTGGCTGCAGTTTGGGTTCCTGTGGTGCTGCAGAGGGATGTGGAGGGACCATTGTGGGGGTCTGGGTGGGACAGGGTGTTGTGGAGGAATGGTGTGTAGCCATTTCTGGGGTGGCTGGGCTGTGTCTTTGGGAGTGGGCAGCCCTTCACAGATGCGGATGGTACAGGCTGGTGTGTGAGCCCTGTTCATGGCTCTGTCCCCTGGGACGAACTCAGGGTGTGTCCCTGTCTGCAGCTCCGCAGCTCTGAGAAGCTCCTGCCCATCCCTATGTTCTGCATCGTGGCCACAGCAGTGGTGTGGGCAGCTGCCCTCTACTTCTTTTTCCAGACCCTCAGCAGCTGGGAGGTAAATTTCCTTTTACTGTTCAGTCCATCTCTTTCTCATCATCTTTCCTTCCCGGTGTTTGTTTTGCACGAAAATGACTCCGGAGAAGAGTCTTGGGCTGCTCATGGGGAGCTGAAAGGGCTCAACTCATTTAGCAGACTTGTGAAGGGAGCATGGGAAGCTGTGCTGAGCCAAAAATAACTGTAGCTGTGTAGAGGCTGTTCATAACCAGGTGATCTGGAGGTGACTGGTCCTTCCTAGGGGACAAAGGAGGAGCTGGGGATCTGGAAGGAAAACTGTGAAAATCCTGACCAGTGCTGGTAGAAGACATCACTGGTGCAGATGGCCACCTGGAGTCAACAACCTGCCTGGGGTTGTTAGGGCTCTTGGTGACCTGGGAGGCCATTAAATCCTGACGGGGTGCCTTCTAAGAGGATGTCACATCCGTCTCCATGGAAATGAGTGCCTTGCTGCAGGGTGGTCTGGTGGAGGCTGTGCAACTTGCGCTGTGCAGGACCTCAGATGTGGAGGCCAGAGGGCTCCCCTTGCATGTGGGTGGTGGTCCCAGATCCATTTTGAGGTCCAAGTATAATGTGTTTTTTCTGGCTTGCCCTTGCCACATTTCTGGCCAGCACAGCACCTTTTCCTGGATCCTGCTTGGAGGGTTAAGACAGGGTGATCCCTATAGGTCTAGTGTGGCCAGCAAGGGCCCATTAAGGGTGGATATCAGGTCCTGACCCTCTGCCTGCCCTCCTAGGAGACTCCAGCAGAGTCCCGGGAAAAGAACCGGCCGTGCATCCTGCTGGGATTCTTTGATGACCATGATGTCTGGCACTTCCTCTCCGCAGCTGCCTTGTTCTTCTCCTTTCTGGTGAGTCCTGCTGAGCCTCCCACTCTGCTGCATGGCCTCACCCTCTCCTTTAACCTTGCTCCATTCTATTCACATGGAGCTGTGACTGCTCCAGAACTCCACAGAAGTGCCCCAACTCCTCTGCTTGGCTCTACCTTCAGACATCCTTCACAGTAGGATGCTCCTCGCCAGTGGGATCAGGCTTTTTTACCTTATTTCTCTCCCAGTGCCTCCTGGCCTCAGATTCCCACTGGGGCTGCGGGTCACACAGCTGTTGTGGGGAAGCTGAGGGGCTGCTGCTGTGACCAATGACACATGGATTTGCGAATACCTCCCATAAAGGCAAGGCCTGAAGATCTGCAAGACCTCCCTGGCCAGCAAGACCTGAATCTGGCTTGCGCTTTCCTCCTCAGGTCCTGCTGACCCTGGATGATGACCTGGATACGGTGCGCAGGGACAAGATCCCGGTCTTCTGAGTCCCCAGGGCCAGGGGCGCAGAGGTGTCCCAAACCGCTCAGCCAAAGGCACTGGGCCACTGGTGTCTGAGGAGAATGAGCCTGCTTCCATGGCCAGCAGCCCGGTGGGAGCAGGGGAACCGGATCCCGCAGCAGGCATGAAGGGGTGCTGTGGCAGCGAGGTGGGACCAGGAGGGAAGACGGTGTTCCTCCTCTCCCGCCACATCCTCTGGGGCAGGCTTCATCCGGAGGCCAAGGCCAGTGCACAGCCCTCTGGCTTGTGGGTGCACCAGAGCCAGTGAGGGGGGGAAACAGGAGGGAGGCATGTTAGAGACCTTTGCTTCCCTTCCTTCCTGCTGATGTGCTCCACTTCCTCCCTAGTGAGCAGGCTTGAGAAGTGCCATGCAGATCTTCCTGCACAGGGAGCTAATGCCTGCACCCTGCAGTCTGCTGCCCTCGGAGAGTCCCTTCAGCAGCACAGGGAGAGCATTTGGTTCCTGTACTGCAGCAGCCGAGGGAACAAAGGACTCCAGACTGAGGTGGCAGTGGGGGGACTGTGTTTTCTTTCTTCCTCTTTTTGTTGGAGAGACTCCTTCCACAGCTGGTGGGGAGCCACGGCACCAAGGCTGCAGCTTTGGTGGGAGGTGGTGAACTGGAGCTGCCTGTGAGGGCTCTGCCAGACTCAGAGCCTCCTGCCTTGCTCTCCTGCAGCCTCTCTGTGGCTGCTGGTGAGCAGCCACGCTGCTCTGGCAGCTCCGGCGCTGGCGGTGCGCTGCTCTGTCTCGGCACCACAAGTGCTCTCCTCAAGCGACCCTCGGAGAGACCGACCGCACGGCAAAGCCACAGCCTGGTGTGGCAGCCCTTGGCTCCTGCTGTGGGCCTTGCCAAAGGGGCAGGGTGCAACAGGGAGGTTTTCCAGCAGCCTCAGACTTTCTCCTCTCGTGAGCTTGCCTTGGACAAGCTTGGCAAAGCAGGTTCCCTTATGGGCTGGGAGGGTGAAGGAGATTTTGGGGCAGCTGGTATTGAGCTCTTTAGCTAAAGATGTGGACCAAATTTTCTTCTCCAACTTGTCTGAATCTGAAATGAGTTTTTTAATGGCTTCTGCATTCTTTCCAGTTTCTTAGTTATTTAAAAAAACAAGAATAAGGTGTGAATTTTTTCAGGCCTTGCATCTAAAATGGGACCTGTTTTGCTAATTTGCAATTAAAAAGTGTTCTTTGAGGTCTGCTGTTCTTACTCTTGTCTGCCTGAGCATTTTTACTTTGGTGTATGTGCATGTAGCCAGTGATGCAAAGGTTTCATTCCACTTCTTACCAAAGCAGGTGACTCTGGTGATGCTTTACTCCAAGAGTCTGTATCTTCTTGAAGAGTTTTGCACCAGTGGGTTTTTATTTTTTTCTAAGTTGGAGTTTGTCAAGATGGTCAATAAAATGGATGTTCCTGGTTCCCTGCTCTGCAGGTTGATCTGAATTCTTCTTGCTCTCAGCAGCAGCAGTCTGGGCAGAGGGGTGCCCAGTGGTGTCACACGCCTGCTGCCACCCTTGGCACTGTCACAGGCGTTTCTGGAGCATAGGTGTGGATGACTTGCTTGTTCTCTTAACCAAATTGCCTTTCTGAGGCTACATAAAGAACAGACACTCTTGTTTATTATGTAGTCCCTTGGGCAGGATGAGGAGAGGGCTGGAGGAGGAACAGCACAAGAGGCTGCCAGCCTTTATCTTCCCCAGCAGAGCTGTGCTGCTCTGGAGGGTGTCGAGGTAGCTGTGCGAGACTGAAGGAGGACCTCTGTGCCCCCAAATTTGTCCAGTTTTTGGGACGCGTTTTTATAAAATATACTTTCTCCCTGTGTTTTTGTAACCTGTAGTCTCAGACCTTGTTCCAAGCTTGTATTTGTTTCTAGACAGGAAGCTGGTTATCTTCTCTAAATTGAGATGTGAGGAAAAAATAATGTTGAACAGCAGTTGGAAGGCTCGATGTAGGAGGTAGAACAGCATATGGGCTTGCTGGGCTGAGCAGAGATGAGCACAGCATGGAATGGTAAGGTGGTAGCAGGGAGGGAGAGGGAGGCTAGAGAACAGCACAGAACAAACAGAAAACCATGACAGAATTCAGTTAAATACAAGGAAAGGCTCCACAAGCCTGAGAGATGGGAGGAAGACTTGGAATCGTCTCCCTGCTGCTTCTGTCCTTCCAGCTCGCTGCATCAATTTTTAAGCTTTCCTCTTAGCTTTGCCCTGCCTGTGGGCTCTGTTCGTGCTTCAGCTCTCCCACCTCGTGGCCGCCCGACCCCTCAATGGCTGTGGCTGCTGGGGGTCTGGCTGGGCACCCGGGCACGCTGCGCTCCCAGCTGTCCTAGGCACGCCTGGCTCTGCAGCCTTTGCCCCAGAAATGCAGCTTGTCTTGAGTGCTGGTGTCCTTCTCCAGCACCGAGGCCGCTGCCCTCGGGCAGGAAGAGCAGCTCGCTGGGTTCATGGGGGACCCTCATTCCCTGATTTGCAGGGGTCATGCTGCTGTTTTCTCGCCTTTCTCTGCTCACGGAGGGAGGGAGGTATAGGGGTAAAAGCAGAGCAGCACCGTGGAATTGTGTTGGGAGGTGAGGGGGGCCTTTTTGCTGCCCATGGGCTGGTAGTGGAGTCCCTGCTTCCTCCTGCTGTGCCCATGCTCGGGTTAAGCTGCTGTCACAACTCTTGAAAGGGAAATAACAGTAATGGTGCCACGGGCAGGGATGTCTCCTACTAGAACAAGTCGCTCAAACCCCCGTCCAACCAGGCCTTTCTAAGGATGGTGTATCCACCACCTCTCTGGACAATCTGTTCTAGTGTTCTACCACTCTCACTGTAAAAAAATTCTTCCTCACATTCCATATATTCTCATATTATTTTTCTCAGGAAATGTAGGCAAAGTTGTTCCGCCTGGTACAACTGAAAGGAGAAGGAAAACAGCTTCTGTACAATACTAATATCCCCTCACAGGTTAGGAAAACTATGAGAGTCGTGTGAGCTGCTACAACTCCCCCTCAAGCCTCTGGACTGGCAGCAGAGCAGCCAAGGCAGGGGGAATGCACTGCAGTGTGAAAGAGGAAGGCAGCTCCCTCATGTCCTGTTTCCCCTCCCCTCTGTGACTGAACTGTACACTGGCTGTCACTGAAGGAACAAAAGCCCCTCTGTCTTAATACTAAACTTAAGCCTTTTTTTTTTTTTTTTTAATTAAGACCTTCCCTAAAGGCAACTTCCACTCCTGCAAGAATTTTGAGGTTTACAAGCCAGGTTTTCTGGAGCCCCTGAAAAGCACTGTTTCCTAGTAATTCTGTTAACTTCAGAATTGTGCAATCTCCCCAAAAAGCCTTTACTTACCTTGCAGGGTCTCTGTACTGCTCTCATCCAAACTGCATCCTTTAGCTTCAAACTGTGACAAAACAACTGTCTTGGACCACTTCCAAACCAATGCAAGGGGACTGTGATGAGAAGCATTTTATAAAGTGAAGTTGTATCTCAACAGTGATTGCTGTCATCGAGGCAGGGACAGCACCTGCCATGTATTTTTGAGATACTGAACAATCAGTATTTATTTCTTCTCAATTATGTATTTTTATATCTCCAACTAATATGGTGCATTACTCTGGTATATGCAGAGAATGTACATCAGTGGAAAACTCTGACTGTAAATTCCCAGTCTCAAAGCAAAGCTTTTATTTTTACCTCTATTTAAGAGTGATATAGTGAATAGCTTTCTGTAGGGAAAGAAGCTGTACCAACAAGAACACTATTCAAAGAGTGTTTTTCTCTTTTTTTTAATAAAATACTATCATGTTCATATCTATACAAATAATTATTACAACTATTAAACAAAGTATTACATTTAACAATAGAAATCTCAGAACTCTGAACAAGATCATGGTTTGGGATATTTACACCTGGATGCAACACATTTGTAAAAAGATGTCAAAATAAACAGAGCAAGATCTTATTTACAATTGGAAGATGATGTTCCTGTTCATTCATTATAGATTTCTACTGCAGAATTCCTATTTTCCATTACAAAATAGTAAGGACTTTCCACTGGGGCCATATCCAAGTAATTTACAGCTGTATAAAACAGAAGCACAGCAGAATACTCTGGACTGAATATAAATAATTTACACTGTGGAGGGCAACAGCATCTTTGATTAATCTCCTGTGGCAAAATCCATACTTGCTTCCCTTCTCACAGTGAGCAGCAGGAACAGGGGCCAACCCCCTACGAGCTCTGTTGTTTCACACTCGTGATTGCCAGAACAGCAGCACATATTGCAAACCTACAAACCTTCTCATAAAGATACTTCTGGTGAGGCAGAAAAAAAAGCCTTTTTAAAAAAAAAAATCTCAGAAAACCAGGTATCAGCAAATAATGGTGGCTGTGTAACTAAGCAGGGCTTGCTTGCAGAGAGTATGAATTTGTATTGTCAGGACCGAAACCCTCTGCTGAATCTTTCACCAGTTCACTTCTCCCAGTGGGAATAAAGCCTTGGTGCTCTGAGGTTTCCAATTTACGGATTGCAGAGGCAGTAGGAAATTGAAAACACCCTCACACAAACCTGTGTCTGCTACCCATGCTGGATCATGGCAGTGGGAGAAGGGAACAGCAGGTGGTAACAGGTCAGGTGATAGCAAAGAATGGATCTCCTTATAGCACTGTATCAGAAAAAACAAATATGACTGATCTGGTATAAACAGATTCAATGCTACTGTCTTGCCAGGGGACGTGAGATCATTACTAAACTGATGAGCATGAAACTTACTAGGGGAACAGCAAAAGATGACAGCTCTTAGCACAATCAGTGAAGCAGCGTGAGTTTCACTGAGTCCTTGAGCCAGGACTGCACAAGTACCTCAGAAAAGGTGAAAAGACAACAGGAGACCAGAAATAATTAAATGGCCCCTCTTCTCCAGCCATGCCCTCTGCAAGTGGCCCTGCCACATGACTTGTTTCCTGCAACAGCACTACAGACACCAACCACAATAGCAGCAGCAGCAACACAGCTTTAAAGTGCAGTAGGAAATCTGTGCAAAGTTCCGGAGGCTCGGGACTAGCACTGTGCTTTTACTTTTTTTGTGTGAGGTTCTCTCCCACCTGGGCAGCAGCACAGTGACAAGCTGGAAGTATGAGCTGGCAAACCCATTCCGGTAAGGCTCAGCCCCCAGCTCAAATCCCTTCAGTTCTCGTTATCTGTAACTGTTTCTAAGTGAGGTCCTTTCTCTCGAGAAAAAGGCATATAAATATTAACACATTACTATTTTATTGCCTGCTTTCAAATTAGTCTATCTCTGCTCTTACTTTCCTAGGCTTTTAAGGGATTAACATGGACTACACTGACATATATGGAATCCAGCCCAAAATTACTTACTATTGTTTGTTGAAGTCATTTAGGCCAAGCTGAAACCCACAGCCCCACAATGCCTGTCAGCTGTGGCAGTCCCACCCCAGAGTTAGTGTCCAACCTCTCCCTTCCACTGCTGATTTTTCTAAATTAAGCGGTACTGGGTATTTTTCCTTCCTTCAAAGCCAAAACAAACCCTGTGTAAGTAACCTTCAAAAAAATATTATGGAAGAGAAAATGCCATTCTCAGGCTAACAAATCACAGCTAAACCCACAAAATCTTTTCCAAGTATATCCTGAAAAACAAAGGAACCGTTAATTGCCAGGTAGTCCTCAGGAGAAAAAGAAAATTGATGTCATTGATGTATGCTGAAGAAAATGTATTTGCTTGTCAAATGGTTTTCATAACAAGTAAACCAGAATCATTCCATCTGCAGAAGGTCCTTTTTCAAACTGCCCTCTCCAAGCACAGATCAAGGTAAGGTGAGCCTTATCAACCTGACAGCTAAGCACAACAGGTTCAATGGGAGGGGAAAGGAAGACTGAAGAAAAGAAGGACTTGTAAGATGTTGCATTTGCTCCTTTTCCTGAGAGCAGAGCCTGAGGCCCCAGGGAAGGACCGAGACACCGATGTGTCAGTGCCACAAACTGACCTACGAAACCAAGTGCAAGAAGCCTGCTGGATGTGGAACGGCAGGCAGGATTAGTTTACAGTGATAAGAAAAACACCAATTTAATAATTAAACTCAGAAATTTAACATCCAATTTCCTCTCTTTTGATGTGAAATATCTAGTCCCCCACTGTTCCTCCTAAAGGCAAAAGAGCATGAACATGAGAGAAGCTGAAACCCAGAAGCTGCTCTCAAACCAGAGGACCAGGGCAGGTTCAACATTCAAAGCCCATCTTGGGCGGTCAATTACACCAAAAGGCTACACAACAGATTCAATTTTTCTTTAATTAAAGTTACCTAGAGGCCAGTCAGCAGTGTAGATATCAGAATTTGGATGAATGTGTTGATACGAGGCCCTCACAGAGAGGTCTGCCTACCTTTTTTGTCACAGCAGTCTCCTGATCCCACACCAATGCCACGGGACCATTTAGTGTCACAGCATGTAAAAGAGACTCACACAGAACTTCAACAGAAACTGCCATGTTCAGGGAGAGGAATGAAATGATATTTCTCCATCCTGGTCTTGTCAGGTTTCAGAAAAAGCCCTGAGAAGGACGACAAAGTGCCCTGTCACAACAAAATACAATCCTCCAGAGAAGACCAAGGGTCACACAGTAAGTACTTCTCAGCCACACGCTGCAAAATTGTGCAGCTCCTGCAAAATCCCAATGGTCTTTGTATGGCTGAAATGCCTGTGCTGTGATTCCCTGCACTGCAGGCATCCTGTGAGCAAGGAGGAGCTGTTTTTTGTTGTCTTTGTAAACAGAAAGGGGGCATGTAAAAGTTACTGACAGTTATGGCCTCTTCAGAAAATGATTTGCAGCATGAAAAAAACACAAATAAAATCACAGCTGACATATTCTATCGTGAATACTCAGGACTGCATTTAACCTTGAGACAACAGCAGTAAATATGGAGGGATAAGAAAACAGAACAGGTATTTCAGTTGAAAGGGACCTATAGTGATCATCCATTCCAACTGCCTGAAGTGCCTCCATCCACTTCAGGACTGAGCATGTTGTCCAAATGCCTCTTAAAAAGGCTTGAGGCATCAACCACCTTTCTAGCAACTGTTCCAGTGTCTGACCACCCTCCTGGTAAAGAAATGCTTCCCAATGTCCAGTCTGAACCTCCCTTAGTGCCTCTTTGAGCCACTGCCATGTGTCCTGTCAGTGGATCCCAGGGAGAAGAGATCAGCACCTCCCTCTGCACTTCCCCTGTCAGGGAGCTGCAGAAAGCAAGGAGGTTGACTGTCTATCCAGATCCCTCTCCAAAGCATCTGTCAACAGCACCTCCAAGTTTGGTATCATCAGCAAACTTGCCAATGGTGTGCTCAACTCCTGTATCCAGATCAGTGATAAATACATTGGATAGAACTGGCCGTGGAACTGAGCCCCAAGCAACACTGCTGGTGATCAGGTGCCAGCCAGATGTAGCCCCATTCACTGTAAGTCCTTTGAGCTCTGCCTTTCAGCCAGTTCTTCACCGAGCACACCATGAACCTGTTAATCCCACAGCTGAACAGCTTGTCCAGATGGATGCTGTGAGGGACAGTATCCAAAGCATTACTGAAGTGCAGAAAAATTACATCCACTGCCTTCCCTTCACCCACTAGGTGCGTGACTTTATCACAGAAGAGTATCAAATTAACTAGGCAAGACTTTAACTTTGTGAACCCATGTTGCCTCTGCCTGATGGCTGCATTATTCCTTAAACTCCTTTCAACAGTACCCAGTATAATATTCACAATTCTTCCAGGAACCCAGACTCTCACAGTCTGTAGTTTCCTGTGCTCTTCCTGCCTGCCCTTTCTGCAGATTGGGATAACACTGCCTACCTTCCTGTCAACAGGGACCTGTCCAGACTCCCAGATCTTTTATAGATGATTGAGTGGGGTCCTGCTGTATGTCCTGCTTGCTCCTTCACTACTCTGAGATGAATCCTATCTGGCCAAGTGCATCTGTGGACATTCAAGCATTGCTACAAGTTTAAGTTTATAAGCTCTCTCCAGTTTTCATGGACATCATAAAGTAGCATAGTTTTCCCAGCAGAGCAAACTAATATGGTTTTCTGTGAATGTCTAGAATGATGAGCAGGATTAGCATCTTTATATGAAGTCCTAGAAGCCAGGGCTTAATTTTTCACTGGTCTGTCTTGAAAGCGAAACCCATTGCTGCACACACAATTCCATTTAAAGAGAGCAAGAGTGGGTGCATTTGGTTTGCTCCTCAAAGACCAGACAAGTGTGTGATGCAGAGTGGCTGCTGCTTCAATCCCCATCCTTACCATCCAGAACCCATGAACAGTCACTGTTACAGAACTCACCTCACCACGTGAGGCAGACCCTTTGAGACCTACTGCACTACAGACACCTCTTTGGTCAAAAGCCTCACCAGGGCATACCCAGACCTGCAGTTGGCTTAGCTGGTTTGAGGCTGAGAACTGACTCATTCCTAAGCCCTGCCCCCTGCACAGGCCAGTGGCTGCCACTTGGTGACTGCACTGTGGCAGAGAGAAACTGCCTTGCTGTGGACTGAAATACTCAATTACTTATAAGAAACAGAGAACTGATGCACCACTTAGATTTAGTGTCTTAAGATAAGCCCCACCTGAATTAAACCATGTTTCCAGGCAGAAAGGGACCTGGGGGCACTGACAGCAACTGACCACGAGCCAGCAGTGTGCCCTGGTGGCCAGGAGGGCCAATGGCCCCTGGATCAGGAATTGTGTGGCCAGCAGGACCAGGGAGGTCATTGTTCCCCTGTACTGGGCACTGGTGAAGCCTCACCTTGAGTGCTGTGTCCAGTTCTGGGCCCTCAGTTTGGGAAGGACGTGGAGACGGCTCGAGCGCGTCCAGAGGAGGCAACGAGGCTGGTGAGGGGCTGGGAACACAAACCCTGTGAGGAACGGCTGAGGGAGCTGGGGGTGTTTAGCCTGGAGAAAAGGAGACTCAGAGGTGACCTTATCACTCTACAACTTCCTGAAAGGTGGCTGTAGCCAGGTGGGGGTCGGTCTCTTTTCCCAGGCAGCTGCTGACAGAATGAGAGGATGCAGCCTTAAGCTGTGTCAGGGGAAGTTCAGGTTAGATGTCAGAAAAAAAAAATTATTCACTGAAAGATTGATGGGGCAATGGAATTGTCTGCTCAGGGAGGTGGTGGAGTCACCATCTCTGGATGTGTTTAAAAAGACTGGATGTGGTACTCAGTGCCATGGTTTAGTTGATGAGGAGGCGTTAGGTGAGGTCATAGGTTGGACTTGATGACCTCAAAGGTTTTTTTCCAACCTAGTTCATTCTGTGATTCCCAATCAGGATCAGAACTGTTTTATTTCACCTTGTAGGAAAACACCAGACCGCAGTTTACAAGAGCAGAGACATTGTCAGGACAGACTACAGACACAGCCCAATTATTTTTCATGTTAAAGCCTCCTTACTTTCCTGAATCAGTGTAAAAGGGCTTAGCAAAACTAAAGTCTGAGCAGTCAAGCTGTGGAAAACTGTTCTAGGTCCCTCTTTGTGGGTCCTGTTCTTGAACATGGAGGAATTATCTTCCTTCCCACCTTTCAAAGAAAAAGAAACAAAACAAAAAATCCCAGGGAGCCTGCTTTTGCCCATGCCCTCACCAGGAGCTTCTGACAGGTCCCAGGAACAACAGAAGGATGCACTGGTAAGAAACACACAAGCAGAGGATGACTGCATGCCAGAGAACCTGAAGTTACTATGTTGTTTGAAGAATCAAACCCAGAATGGTACTTCCAAACACATAAAAGACAAGTATTTTTGCCCTGTTAAAAGAAAAAGCACACTGCAGAGACATTAAATAAATAAAATTTACCTAATTCTTCCCTTTCCTTTAAAAGAATTAGGACCAAAATTTGTGAAAGTACTGGAGACTCAGCCAGCACACACACATTCACTCCATCTCTCATGCATCTATAAACATATGATCCTTCCTCAAATCCCAATGTCTTCCTGTGTGTTTCACTCTTAACACATCCATGTTCCTCCTTCAGCCACAATCACACAGGTTTAGATAGAAGGTGCATTCAAGTGCAGAGTACTGATATTAACTCAGGCTCAATCCTATCAGCAATATCAAGTAAAAACTGCCCCCAGGAATCTCCACTCATTTTGTGGGATGTGACAGGCTCAGTCCTCCTCCGGTGTGCTGCCTGGTACAACAAAGGGGCTGTCACTCGCAGGAAGAAGAAAGCTGGAGTTAGAGCATGGGCCAAAGAAAAGTAGAGAGGGGAAACAAAAAAAAGACATTAAGAAGGTGCTAAACAAGGTACAAAACCCACCCTGAGGTAACCTGCAGCAATCAACAATGAAATGGCAACAAACAGGGCTGCTGTCTCTGCTGACTGCACCAGGAGTCGTGAGCTACACTGAAACACTGAGTTCAGCAGTAACTGTTGAAACAGATCCAAACAAGATTCTTAGAAACAGAAAGTTACGGGTTAAAGAAATCTAAATTTTCTAAAACAGTATTTTTAATTGCTGACCATGGGAGCACACGGTAATTTTCACCAGGTAAAGTCAGCCTTAAGTCAAGCGTATGTGACAAGCTTGAGACAGACAAAAGCCGAGCAACAAATGCCTTTTCCAATTAGCACTGGGTTAACACAGGCTTGGCTTGTGTTGAAGCTCCTGAAGATATTTTACAAAGGAAAAAGAGAGACCCAAACCATTCCAAGCTCCTCTGCAGTTTCAGGTAAACACATGAGGAACAAACCAACACCTGTAGCACTTGTTTCCTATCTCCCATACGGATGCTCTCACTCCATGTATTACTGAGGGCGGCCCTTACCTTAGGACAATTGGACATCAAATTTGATTGTTGGAAAATCAACAACCAATATTTGCACAGCTCTCAATGTTGCATCCTTACCATTTCCTAGTAAGTAAGCATTGCTATAGGCACTGGTGCTTTAGAGTTAGTAAGGTGGGTGGAAATACAACGTGTATTTAAATATGGAAAGTACCATATACATACATTTAGGCAAATAAACAGTGATGCTATGAATGGTCTCTCCAGGGGTGCCACTAAGATCCGCTTCCTTCTTCTTAAATATATAATTAACACATCGGACCAGAAGTCAGTCTGCCAGTTTTTATACAGCTGAGCTGCAGTCGTGACCTAAAATATGGCTTATATTGTGGGCAGGGCGGTTTGAGGGCTGCTTGGAAGAATCTGAAGCAGATGTGTTTGCAATGGAAAGCAAAGGCGACATTGCTGAGCCATCTGGAGGAAGAGCTGTGGCTATTTCTGGAAACAAAGAAGTTAAGTTAAAATTGGATAAGTGCGATGTGTTGGTCATGTGCATTGGTGGCATATCTGGAAGCAAAGGAAAACTTGGCTGAGCAAAACCAACAGGCCTGGGAGGAGACAAAATGGATCCAAATCGATTGTTTAAACCTCCACTGCTCGGCTTCTCCGTGCTTGGGTTCGGAAACATTTGATTGGGAAAGTAAGGGATAGAAATGTCATTGGAGAGGGTAGGATGGGCAGGAGAGTAAGGAGGATAGAAGGATGGCAGTGTATTCTGAGGATCAACTGGGATTAGAGCTGGTGTCCGAGTGGCACTAGGCTGAGTGACTGGTGGGATGAAAGAAGTGTTAGCATTTATTGGTGGATTCATGCCACCCTCTGGAATAAAAGGGAATCCAAAATTCTGGGAGAGAGTATGTTGGTCAGGGGCTGCGTTATCGTTGGACACTTGAGGGCCATCAGACATAAATCGGACAATGCTTCCTCTTTTTTCTATCGTGGGCTGTTGGCGCCCAAGGATCATGCTGCCACTGGTCGACAGAGGAAGATGGGGGAGACTAGGATCAAAGACATTCCCATGTCTCTGATTTCCGGATCGATTCCTTTCGGGCTGACGTATTTTAGAACCTCCATTGTCTTGCAGAGGATGCCTCGAGCGCTGAGTGACCGAAGAATTCGGCTGACGAACAGAAGGCTGCCCTTGCTCGCCGTTTCCATGAGAAACTGCAGGGTGAGGGTGAGTTGGCCTCACAACTCCATGCATATTGCTGGAAACGGGTGTGTTCATGTGGTTCTTAGTTCCATGACTGTCCGTCATCCTCATGGGGTTGGACTTCTGCACAGAGATGTTTGGGCTTGTATTGCGACCCTGAATGTCTCCTGAGGAAGAAGAACTCGAGAAAGGAATAGTCAGTGAACTGTTCCTTGTGTTAATTGCCCCAATGGACATGTCACAGCTTTCCCTGCTCTGGCCATCACCATCCCTTCGGATGTGGACGCTCTCCCGTGCTGGGGGACAGTTGTACTCGATTGTGGAGGAGGCACCGCACTGCGTGTTCCTTTGATGTTCTGGGATCGATCTTTGGCTTCCACTGACTTGATCTCCAAGGTGAGGGGCGAGCAAACTCTGCATGAAACTTTGGTGGCACGTGTTTTCATTTTCCCTTGATGGCAGGGTATTCCCCGTTGGAATACCCTGTACTGGCTGATAGGGCAGTCTCTTCTGCCTCTCTATGGATGGCGCAGCGTTCTGACCGATTCGGAACGCTTGTGACTGCATGCCCCGGAGGGATGACACAGAATTGCCAATTTCACTGTTTCTTGAAGCCTGTACATCGAAATTGCCTGTCGGTTGTTGATTGGGTCCAGAGGGCTTAAATGTTTGGCAATCAGAAAGACGCTGCACATCCGAGCCAACTGTGTGGTCGACCGACAAGCGGCCCTGCATATTATGAATCGCCAACCCTTTACTTCTAGAAACATCAAGATAGCTTCTCATCTCAAGCTGGTCAGAAACCCTAGGGCCTTGAAGAGATATTCCTATTCTCTGCTCCGAATTAGAGGGCGTTTTCCCAATGAGAGCCTCAGCAGAGTAGCTGGAAACTCTGTTTCTTTCCTGCCTGTGAGGGGTGCATGTCATATCTGATGGTCTGGTTACAATACTGGCCTGGGACACCATTTGCTGCTCTAAGCCCCTCGAGGTCATAAGTCTTTGCATCTGATTGTGCCCTGACACGTGTTCTGAAGTGGAACCCTGCTGTCTGCTGCCAACATCCTGTTGCTGTTGATGCATAATATCCTGATTGATATGGCTCTGAGGGTGGTTATGGTGGTTTCTGCTTGCTGCAGGATTTTCACAGTTCTTTTCAGGCTGGGAAGCTCCAAAGTGCTGCTGCATCTGCTGCTGCATTTGTTGGTGGTGAGGATGGGGCTGACCACCTTTCTGCCGTGTTTGATCACTTCCGTGGTGTTTTTGCTGTAGAGAAAGCTGTGTGGCTTGTGTTCCCTGGATGAGATTCCGTTTCTTTTGCATCTGCACCTCCTGCTGTATCGTTCGCTGTTGGTGGACACTGTGGGGTTGAGAGTGGACCGAGTTTTCCCCATGGGCGACGTGGTGCTGCAGCTGGTACAAGTGGTGCCTCTCTCTTAACTGCCCAGCCTGCTGCTGCTTCAGGTACGGGTGATTACTGTGAAGGTGAGAGATGCCTTGGGCAGGGACATGTTGAATTGGCTGCAAGTGCTGCCCTGCCTGGCCTGGCTGCTCTGAAAGCGGTGGCTGAGAACCACACTGAACTTCAGTTTGTCTCAAAGCCGGCGTTACGAAATTGCTGTTGGGTGGGAATAACCTGTTGAGGCCATCAGCATGCCCTTGATTGCTCACTGGTGCCACTGAATTGGATGAATTAGGAGGAATCTGACTAACCAGCATCTGTGTTTGATCAGCAATACCCTCTGGTGTTCGGTTCATCAGCGCCATCCCCTCAAGCCTTATGGGTGCTGTCTGGCACTGCTTTTGCCTCTTTGCTGTAGAAAGCAGAAGGTCATCCTGAACCGCCCTCTTAGCAGAGTCTTTGCGACCTTCATGGCTTTGCTGCTTTAAGTGCGAGTCCTGCAGCTGGGGAGCCTGCATGGTGCTTGCCCTGATAGCACTCAGTTGCTCCTGAGCATATTCACTCATCAGAGCAGGTCCCGGGGACGGATTGATGTACGTGCTAGATGGAAGGGAGAGGCTCACAGTTGCAGGGACACTTGCAGGCTCTGAAGGCTGGGATAAACCCGAGCAACTCACCAGGGGATGGACAATGCGGCTCTGGTGTATCAGATTGTTCACACTTAGACTGGTTATGCTGGGTGTCTGGGAAGTGGAAATCTGCAAAGGAGTGCTTGATGTTTCCACACCTCCTACAGAGCAGCTTGGTTTCTCAACCTGCCTGTCGACATTCGTCTGTACTGTTTCATGAGCGCTGAATTTGTTCGGTGCCGCTTCCAGCAGCCCTGCATGCTTTTCTTTCACTGACTGAGGTTTAAAAGGCTGTTGCTCTCTCTCCAAAGGTGCAACCTCAGACTTAGAGATGACATCCCTTGTGTTAACCTGTATTCCCCCTCCACCTTTCTCAATGTTTTCCTGGTCAAAAATAGCTCTCGCTGCAAGAGCTACAATGTCAGTCTGTTCTGAAAATGTGCAGCTGTTACAGGTACTGGTTGAGGTGCTGCTTGTGACATCTTCTCTGGTGGTATCTGGCAACATAGATGCAACCGAGAAGCCTCGACTGCTGCCAGAGCTGGTTGACATGGGGGAGTCTGCCTGCCTGCTAGTGATAAGGGAAGCACCGACTACTTCCGGATCAGAGATGCAGGAGTGAGGCTGGGAGAGAGTGTCGCTTTCTGTGTTCATCAGCAAGAGTTCCTGCTTCTCAGGCAAATCAACATTCGATTCTGCTGATTTAGAGTTTTCCATAGGAAAATTAGAGTGCTCCCCCTGAACAGCAAATGAAGAGGTTTTCTCTGCAGCTGTTCTTTCTTTTGTGAGATCAGACAGCATTGTGGTTAGACCCTGTCCTTCTAACAAGTCTGCATCTTGCATTACGACTGAGGAATCCTGCACAATGTTGCAGGACTCCGAAATCATTCCTACCTTGGAAGTATGACCTGCTGTGTTGCTCTGTACTGCTGAAGTCCCATTTGCAACCTGCAAATGTGTCACCTGTGCTTCTTTACGAGAGGATGTTAAGGTGTTGGGGGGTTCGCAGGGTTTGGGAGACTCTGACAAGACAGAGGCAGTTGGTGGGTGGCTCTGAGATCCCTGGGCGTGCTGGCGAGGAGCAGCATCTTTGGCCGGCGCTGGAGCGAGCAGCAGCTGCTCTGACACTACAGCCTCCAGCGGGGAGGAAGCAGGCACCTCTGCCGCGCTCGGCTCCGGAGCAGAGGGGGTTTTCACTGCCTGTTCGGAGCTCGCTGGCTCTTTGGAAGGAGAGTCAGAAACGCTGACACCGCTCGATGCAGCCGTGCCGCCCGCCTGCGATGTGGCTACAGCCTGCGACGCTGCTGGGGCGTTTTCTGGTGGCCCTTCGCCATTTGAAGGCTTTGCCACTGTTTCCACAGGAGCACAATCCGCCTTCCCTGCCTCTTTGCAAGGAACTGCTGGGCAGGACACTTTATTATTGACTGCTTGGTGTTTCTTTGTGCTTGGCTTTTTGTTTGTCCTTTTTGATTTTGCACTGAGTGGCAAGACAGCAGCTGCTTTTTGTGGGGAAGCATTTATGGAATTAGATGCACTGGTTAACACCGAAACCTCTGCAGGCACTGAAGATGCCACAGAAGCTGGCAATGACACACAGTTGACTGTGGCAATCTGGTTATTGACAGTTGCAGGATTGGTGGGGTGGCTGAGAGACAAGTGCAAGCAGCTCTGTCCAGCCATTTGTGATATGCTTTGATTGAGGTTAGCTAAAGCACCAAACGTATTGAGGGCAACATTGGTATTTGGATCTTCGCTGGTGGTGGGCTGAATAATTTGCATAGGGGCTTGGTTTGAAACTCCAGATGAAGACATCACAGGCTGCAATGCGAAAAGCTGCCCATTTAATGAGATAGTCTGAGGGTGCTGTTGATTGGACATTGTCACTGAAAATGTCTGCGTAGAGCTAGAAGATGGCAAAGAAGACGGCCTTGGTAATATATGGACAAGGTGTTTCCCTCCGAAAGTCTGCGGAAGAGAGGCGTTTTGCATGGAGCTGCTGGAGTTGGCGACTGCAGTCGGCCCATTCACGGGAACTCTTACAGAAGCAGAAGGCTGAGCAGAGAGGAGGGGAAGAGGATTCTGATTTGCAGCTTGTATAATTACAATTTGCTGACTAACATTTTGGCTGGGAACTTCCGCTCTCACGATGGGCGGGCACGGAGCAGGGTTTGGAGGCTGGAGGATGATGACATTCTGGTTAGCTGGTGCTCCTGTCACAGCTGAGGCAACCGGCTGAGCCATCTGAATCACCTGCATAGCTGAGTTTAATGGAAGGATATTTCCTGCAGCCTGAGCTTTAACCTGTGGCTGGCTGATTAAAGGCTGTATGGGTACGGGTGGGCAAGAGGGCAAGGTAACTACAATCTGTTCAGCTGCCTGGCCATCCCCAGGCAGAGAAGCATGCAAACTGATACTTGTAGTCAAAGGCCTGCTGTGGGCAGAAGACACAGTGCCAGCACCATTGACTGGCTCGTTGAGGAGGGCAGTCATTATCCCGGATGGCGTCTGGCTCAGCGGCTGAACAGTGTTCCCTGCCAGCTGCAAAGTCGTCCACGTGGTCTGTGTGTTCCCAGCTGAAGGCATCCGGGTAAGGCTACTCATGTTTTTCAAGTCTGAAGTGCCAACACCTGAAGAGCCTGAAAAAGACCAGCAGTTCTCCAGGGGAGTGGCAGCCAGAGTGCTTATTGCTGTCACAGCCTTAACTCCTTCTGCTGCAGACGACGCAGGCGTCCCAGCACCACTGACCGCGTCCGTGCTTTTGAGGACATTTGCGGAAGAGCAGCTCTCTGCAGCAGACGGTCTCGCAGGCGGCACACAGGCTGTGTCCGTGGCTGAAACCGCACAGCTCTCCTGCAGGTCACTCCTGGAACTGTGTGTGTTTGAGCAAGTTGCATTCGCCTGCTGAACTTGGGAGGCTTCCGCGGAGGCACTGCAAGGAAGGCTGGTTCCCTGTGGGAGCGTTTTCTTTGTTGATTTAGTGCCCTCCTCATCATTTTTACTTTTGGGGGGATTTTGCTCATTGTGTGGTGCGTTACTTGAAGAACACTGTCGTTCCTGTTCTGCTGCAGGTCGAGGTGTGCTCTGTGAGCTGGCAGGAGCAGCGGTGGGCACACCTCGCTCATTTTCCGGGGTGGAAAGCTCTAGAACACTCCCTGCTGGAGCTGTCTGAGCGGATGCCAGCGGAGAAACCGTAGGTTGTGACCATGGCTTATTTTCTGTGGGATAAATACCAGCAATCGTCACAGGAGTCACTAGGTTGCAAGTTCTCTGAACTGGAACAACATTGGCTGTTTGCTTTTGTAAATTATGACCAACGTTAAACGTTATTCCCTGCACAGATGCTCCCTGGTTATTTCCATTGGGCTGAGTCCCATTTGAATAGACAATGATGTTCTTTTGCACCTGATCGCTGGGAATAACAACTGAGACCTTGGTGTTTTTGAGGTTTCCTTTCCAGTGGATTGTAGGGTCATCATACAAACAAATATCATTTGCTTTCAGAAGCTCGATGTATCTCCCGTTTTCCTTTTGCAGCTCGTCCAACTGTTTCCGGAGTTTTTTTATCTCTTCAGCTACAAAACAGTGAGAGCAATCTATTACACCAGCACCAGAGCAAATAATGAAATAATGTTACTGCATGATTTAGAGAGTAAACACTGTGTAGTAATGAAATAATTTGTAGAAATAAATTGAATAAATTGTTAATAACGTATGGTCTTTTCAAATGGTTAGCGCAACCTATGCGCTCTTATCCTGATAAGTGTCTCTACTGAATGGGAAAGTGAATGAATTTCACAGACTATTCCATTACCGATAGCAGGATATATCAAATTACTTGGGAAAAAACATTAGGACTAACTCAGATGAAACTGAATGTTAATCAAAATCGTTTAATTCCTGAAGGAAAGACAAGCACATTAATCTTTTTCTTTTCTCTGCTCTTTTGCAAACACCAAAACTCTTCTAATTGATAATCTTACAGCTTTCCAGAAGAATTAAGTTTCATTACATCTAAAAATTACAGGCAAAATGAAATACAAAGCACTCATGTAAAGCCACAAAAACTGGCAATGTATTTGGGAGATGGCTCACCAAACTGGGAAAATGACAATAAAACAGAAATAAAAAATCACAAACCACAACATTAGCTCTGAGATTATTTCTGTCATACCTCCATCACTATACTTTTACACATCTATTCAAGCAAATTTTATATGATGCATTATATTTTTATAAAATGAGCTGTTATAACTTTTACAGCTTTTCAAAGGAAAAAAAAAAAAGCTTTATGAACGAAGAAAACTTCATCTTTCCGATGAAAAAAAATCTCACTGAAGTTTGTTAAAAAATCATTCTGGTCACTACTGTATATAACCTGGGGCAGAATTTACCAGATGATGCCACATCACCTGTAAGCTCTGTAATTACTTCACATCACAATGCAATTGCATCATTATCTCATAGCTACGTGCCAAAACACTCACTTGGGCATTCTGTTGGCTTTTTGCTTCAAGATATTCTAAAAGCAGCTGTATTTTTCCATAAGAAATTATGTGCATAATTTCAGGGATTCCTGTTTTTGGTTCCAGGCTTTGTTGTTAGTCAGTACAGAGACAAAGCAGAAGCGAGGGACAGAAATTCTGGAGCCCTCAGCAGCATCTGTACTTACCCTGCTCGTTGTTCCCTCCATTTAACAGAAGTTCATCGTTCTGTCTTTTCATTTCTGTTATATACTTAAAGGCCTGATCCAGGATCATGTTCTTGCTCTGTAAAAGAAAACACACATACAAAACTAGGAGAATGGTCCAGAATTTGTAAATCCATTAGTGATGAGGCTGCACTTCATCAGGTCTGTACTTTAAAAATATGCTCTGAATATCACAGGGCAGGGTTTGTTTTCTTTTGGTTTGGGTTTTTGGGAGGTTGTTTTTCAGTCTGGTTGCTTTTTTAAGATGAAACTACAGGTTTTGTGAGAGATAGTGATCCTAAAATGCTGTGAGATTTTACAGAATAACATTTTCAGTGCTGGAGCTGACACTTTCTGACACCCAGAGGTAGATACTAAGGCCACAGATCCTGCACAGCCAGCATAATTTCTTGCTGATCAGCCTAAAATTCATGTTCACTAATAAACATACACATCACATGAAATTTCCAGGATACTACCTTGTAAATATTTTATTAGAAAGGAAACAAACATGGAACAACTATCCAGGGAGATATACGCATAATTTTGAAAGCAGTATACCAGGGAATATGGGAAGAGAAAATTACCCATCCACAATCATCTTTTTATGAAACTATGCTTATTCTGCCTGCAAAACCTTTGTTCGCTTCTTAATTTCTTCTGCTGTTCAGTAGGAACAGTCTGAGCTGGGGATTCCTCTATCCTGAAAAAGATGCTTCTGTGCATCAACCTCAGAGCATTTGTCTCGCTTCATCTTTTGCAAGGAGAGTGTCTTAAATTACTATTATTATAATTTCAGTTTCTGAATTGCTTTCAAGCCATTGTATGAAGGATGACAAAAATAAGCTGTCATAGGCAACACTTTCAGATAAAATGCTTAAAATCTGTGTAATCACTACATTCATGTGACCCTGCACTTCCAAATAGGAATTCTGTTATAGTAGTTTTTAAAATACTAATAACTAGTGATATTTGCGAGTATATTAATTCAGAGAGTTTTGCCTTCTTGCTAATACAAAGAGTAAAATAAGTATTTATACTTCTACAGCCAAAGAAACATTTGACAGGAAACTTGTATGCACTTCTGGATGGACACTCACCTGCTTAAGTGCTGGAGAGCAGGGAATGAGTTCTCCAATTCTGTTTATCCCAGCATTAATCTTCTTCTTTCGATGTCTCTCCACTAAGCAAAAATAATATGTACTGTGTCATCTGCTTGGGCAAGTCAGCACAACAGCAGCAACAACAACATAAGGGCTCATAAATGCATTATATCATTACACATTAGAACCTGGAGTAACTTGAGTGAGGAAAAAAGTTCCTCTGAAGTAAACCTCACTTATCAAATTAATACTCAGTGGAATCAAAGAGCCGTAACGTAAATAGCTATGCCTTTAAAAGGTGGGGATATTTTGGACCCCTTCATGAAAAAGTAAAGTCCCTACAACTCAAAATTCAGGTCTTGAACCTGCTTTCTAACACAGTTTTATGACACTCTCTCCGTAAGACAGATTGATTAGATTTAGGCATACAGAAAGCAAATGAACAAAGATAACGGAAAGAATCAGTTTTAGATTTGGGAAGCAAACCCATGCCTCTTAAATTCTAATGTCAAATTTAGCACCAAAAGAGAAATAACGTAGATTTTATCAGTCTTCAGGCTTAATTTTAAATTTATATTAACAGAGAAGCCAGCCAACACTGAACAGAGCTGAAACCCTAGGTATAAGGACTATCAGTTACTATTTGCTGTGTCCAAAGGTGTAACTGTTCCATAAAGTCTAACTGACTGGGAGTAAAGAAAATATTGAATGGAGAGTAGTTCCAGGGAATTACCTTTTTCAGAGAAGGTCAGAAAATGGTTAATTTATAGTCTTCTAGTGATACCATTTACCTCTTCAATAGGTCTGAATATTGGCAAAAAGGGTCTACACTCTAAGTCTAGGAGTGTGAATACCTCTGGGCATGTTTTTAACAGACAGTATCTGTTTTCCATCCAACACAGTCAGCCTCTTTCACACACAGTTAACTCTCATGTAGCTATTTTTTTTAACTGAAATACATTCATGTTCTATGCAAACTTAAAACTATTAGATGTCTTTTTTTTTAA